>VYXD01009481.1:127240-200818 GCA_013397195.1 Hylia prasina
ATATATATATAAATAAATTAATTAATAGATATGGGGCCTTTAAGTCCAAATGCAGTGATTTTAAATATGAGCGGACCTGAAAATTTTAGTTGAGAGGAACTTGTTGCAGATGTTGATTTGAATTAATTTATCAGGCAATTACTGGAATCTCTTCAGTGTATAAGAGGCAAGAGGAAATATCAGAAAGTATCTCCAGTGTTGCCCTAAAATGGCATAAAACCAACTCTCCAGGAAACATTTGCAATTAAGAAGCTCAGGAAAAACTATTCTGGGATTTAAGCAAAAACACTGGAATGCTCTAATTTGATTTTTGATTCACTTTTTGAAAAAACACCTTTTTCCTCAATATATATGTATTTTTTTTTTTGGTATGGAATTCAGCTCTGAATCCTCACTTCTGCGTCCGACACCTGGATTTTGAGCCAGTGTTTTGGCACAGACATCCTGCACCGTGTCAGGAAGCCCAGGATGCACCTCCTGTGCTCATCACACCAAGCTTTGAGCAACCCTTGTGGCGAGAAGAGCATTAAACCCAGAAATCAATCTATACAATAGAAACAGAGATAACACACACAAAACATGATAGAAATAGGCAACAATAAGTAGAAATTATCCTCGCGACGACGAATATTCGTCGAAGCGTCTCTGCGAGGAAATGCATCACCTCTGCTGGAAGGTTACAAGCCCTGGGGGAGGAGGAGAGGGAGGGTACTCACTGCCTGTAGCTGACCATGACGATGAGGATGGCTGGCATGCAGCAGAGGATGATGATGACAGCCAGGGCCAGCAGTGCCCCCTCCGTGTAGCCCACGGCCTGCGCCTGCTTCTTCACGTTGGCCACCACGTCCGGCGTGCGGATCTCCAGGATTCGCCCGCCCTGGCCCAGGTAAGGCTGGAACTCCTTGTTGATGTCCAGCAGTTTGCCATCCAGGAACCTTCAATGGCACAAAAACACCCCGCTGTTAGGGCTAAGTTCATGAGGAGAGTTTTAATTATGGCAGTTTGATAGCCCAATAAAGCGCATATGTTGTCTTTGTGGGCTTTGGAATAGTGGCAACTCCCTGTAATCCCAGTGCCAGGGACAATTCCAATGTGCTTAACACCAGAACACAGTTTAAACACTGAAAAGGAGGACACAGCTGAGCTTGTCCTGATTTCCAGGGGCAAAAAGTTCTCACAGCCACCACAAAGGCCTTGCTTTGTGCTTTTCCTTCTCTCCTTTGATCCCGAGGGTCAACCAACCCTTCCTGGATACATCCCTAAGGACCACTCTGCCCAAAAGATCACCTTGGTCTTGCCCAAGGCAGTGGTGGAGTCACCATCCCTGGAAGTGTTCAAAAACAAGTGTGGATGTGGCACTTGGGGACATGAGATAGTGGTGGCCTTGGCAGTGCTGGGGAATGTTGGATTTGATGACCTCAGATGTCTTTTCCACCCTTCATGATGCCATGGTTGCTGTTACCCTAAAATCAGGCCATTTTCAGAGGATTTGCTCAGCTCCTTAGGGAAATTCTTTGGCTGGCTGGACAAAAAAAACAGTGTCCAAGGCTTTAAATTCTGAAGGAAAATAAAAATCCTTGGATCACTCCAGAAGTGAGGATTGAGTGTCTCACAAGCTGCCCAGCTCCAGAGTAGGAGATGTGTTAGGATGGAGGATCCTAAAAGGTGGGAGCTATAGCAGAATTCCAGATCCTTACATGTACAGTGGTTCTCCTGGAGAAAGAGGAGGGGAAAAAGAGCTCCAGAATACAACAAAGAACTTCTGCAAATATTTTTGTGGATAAACTCTGAATGTCTAAAGGAAGCCTGAGAGAGCTTTGATTTCCTTACTCGGATCACGAGACAGAAATTCCACTCCTCAAAGACCATTTCTTCAAGGACGGTAATTTCTTACAGTTGACTTCCCCTCAGATTACTTCTGATAAATCCTTGTAGCATTTCTTGTCCCTGTTTTTTATTTTGGAATTCTGGGGAGAATCTACTCTGCTCTGGGTGTGTAATGGATGAACTGGGATTTCGTCACAAGGAGAACAGCTCATCCTGAATGTTGAATCTGGGCTGGTTTCATGCTACTGAGGGCAAAGAGGCTGCTCACCCCTACCCTCAAAAAGGTGCCTGGAAGAATAATCCCCATTCCTAACATCTTCCACAAACCATTTCCTTGGTACTTGAGAAAAAAAACTCCCTTTTGCAACCTAAACGATGGCATAAAGTGAATATAAACATTCTCTTGCTGCTCACTAGATGTCACTGGTGCACGTCCCACGTTGTTAGAGCTGGCAAAAGCCTTCTCAGCAGGACGGCATTAAATCCCTGGATGACTTTAACTATCTCCCCGTTGAAATTCCGCTGGCATTTTCCCGACAGAGCCTTTTTAACAGGTTCGTAACTCAGCCGTGAGCGTTTACTCCGTGATGGAACCTGACACGTTGTGCAGCAGCTTCACACAGTTTCCTTTTAACGGGGGACATTTTCCACTTAATTTATGCAGGAGGAATTTGTTGGATTCAACTGGTTTTTATGCTGCAATAAATCAAAGCCTCTTCCCTTTAAAAGGCAGGAAAGGAGGCTGAACGTTTCAGACTGGGAAATTATCTGAGTGGCCTCAGAGTCTTTTAGGGGTTTGTGGAAGAGGGAGGACATAGTGAAGTACAGGTGCTATTCAGACCCATTTTTGGGGTGTGATCAAACAGATTTGGAGCAAAAATCAGATGAGGAGAGGCCGAGAGAGCTGGGAAAGGGGCTGAGCCTGGAGAAAAGGAGGCTCAGGGGGGACCTTGTGGCTCTGCACAACTCCCTGCCAGGAGGGGACAGCCAGGGGGGGTCGGGCTCTGCTCCCAGGGAACAGGGACAGGACAAGGGGAAAGGGCCTCAGGCTGTGCCAGGGGAGGCTCAGCTTGGACAGCAGCAGGAATTTCTCCCTGGAAAGGGTGCTCAGGCCTTGGCAGGGGCTGCCCAGGGAGGTTTGGAGTGCCCATGGCTGGAGGTGTTAATAAACTGTGTGGATGTGAGGATATGTTTAGTGGAGGGCTAGGAGGTGCTGGGTTAAGGGTTGGACCTGATGAGCTCAGGGGTTCTTTCCAACCTAAATGACTGTTTTATGAAATCCCTGATTAATAAAAACTTCAGGTAATCAAGCATAACAATTTGAAGGAAAGATATGGATCTCTCATTGTGTATCAGTTTTACAAAGTACAGGACAGGGAAAATTCTGCGTATCTTGAGAGACACATGGGTCTTACCCCCGGCACTGACTGCTACATCCACCACTTCTAAATCATGCCTTTCTTTTCCAGCCAAACATTTTCCTGGAATTATTGTGGGATTAATATTATTGATTGAGGGAGCCTCATGCTTTGATTCATGGTGACAACTGTGACTCTGTTCAGCTGCTGCTTGGTGACCTGCTGTGTCACCCTCTTGTCCCAGCTCCAGATGCTTTGGGTTTGGATCCCTGACTCCTGCCTGTATCCCTGCAGTTCTCCACTTGCTGTCCCACTCCATCCTCAATTCCCCTCACATTCGACCTTCACAAGTAATTATTTTTAAACAGTGGCAGGTTCACAAGAAATTCCATTAAATCAGAGCCTCCACTCTGCCTCTGAAGCAGGAACACAGCAGGCGTTCCCAAAAAGGCCCATTCTGGAAAAGCCACAGCTATCCTCCAATACACAATCATTTGTTGAGCTGTGTAAAAATCCCAGCTGGCAGAAGTCACTAATTCTTTGCTGTTGGTCCTGGATACATCATGGAATTGTCGAACACTTGGTAAATCACCTGTGGGAATTTATCTTCATTATTGGTAGTTAAATGTTTAAAACAGGAATAAGTTTGGACTTATTCACCTTTCCCATCATATCCAGTTTATGGAATGATCCTTTCTCCCACTGATCCCTTTTTTGTCAGATCCAGAGCAGATTCTTGGTTGGCAGAAGGGTGGTTGGGACTCGTGGCTTCCCAGTGAGGGGACAACCACTGCTGAAGTGTCCTCTGACCGTGGCAGGAGGAACCCTGAGCCATCCCTCTGAAATCCGGTTCCCAGGAGGGACCTTTATCTTTTTAGGAGGTTAAAATGTTTGTAGATTTGGGTACATCCCTGGCCCAAACCTCCTGAGGTTCTCCCACTTTCCAGTGGAAGATTGGGAAGTGCAGCAAAACTCTCTCTGTTTCCTTACTCCAGTGAGCTGACAGTCACTCACCTCTACCCTAAAGCCAGGGAAGTATTCTCTGGGATTTTGCTGATTTAAATATTTAAAAGCTTTTGAAGAGAAGGAAAAAAAGCCCCTAAAAAACTGAGTGTGCAGGCACGGTGAGCATTTTAATGAAGTTGTTTCTCAGATGAATCCCCCTTCCCTTCCTGTTGGAAAATCTGATTTTTAACCCATCTTAACTCTATTTTGCTCTGGGTACTTCACTGGACATCTGAAAATCCTTAAGAAGACATTCCAGTATTTTCAAAGGGCGCCAAAATGAAGGGGGACATTTTTTTTCTGACCATGAAGAGAGTCTGGAAAGGGAAAGGTTTATTCTTCCTGGAATTCAAAGAGCCAACTGCCTCCCTATTCAGATAACAGCCGATTACATATCCTGATAGCAGATAGATTTACTGAGAGTTTTCCAAAGGGAGGAGCAAAAGGTGTCAGAATCTTGAATAAAATTGTGGGAAGATCACAATGACTCCATTCTGGGAATGACCAATACTGGACAAGTGACCACAAACACCCAGAGCATCACTGAGACTGGAAAAGACTGAGTGACCATGGGGATATCTAAAAAGAAATTCCAGGAGAAAGAAGGAGGCTCTCTTGCCACTCCTCTGAGAGCTGTTATTGCTATTAATTATATATCATATAAAATTTTTATATAAAATACTCTTCTTTTTTATATTCCTAGTTCAGAAAAATGATGCTGGAAGACTGGAGTGGGTTCAGAGAAAACTTTAGGTGATTGAAAAAATTAAAACATAGCCCAGAGCAAAACTTCTCAAGAATAAAAATACAGAGGATGATGTGAACATGAGCTTAGACCTTGGTAGGATGAAGAAATTAAAAGCACCAATGGATGCTTTAATTTAGCACCCAAAGTTATAATAAAACTGAGCCTGGAAAAATTAAAAAAAAGAAGACAAAAGGCCTAATTTGCAGGGAATTAACCTGCAATAACAACCCCCAGGTTGTAGTTGATTGGATTTTCTGGTGCAGTTGCTTTGCTGACAGACATGTACCAAGCAGAATTAATTCGGGGGGTTGCCAAACTTGCTCAGACTGATCCCACTGATCTTCCCTAGCCTATAAAATCTGAATATCTGCAGAATTTTCCTATGCTGTGGTTCACCTACAAATCCCCAGGAGCTCGGGAGAAGAAGCCCTTCTCCAACCCCATTTCCTTGATGTGGTTCACAGCCTTTTCCTGCCAGGCCGCTGAGGACGTACTCAGAACAGGAAGAGCCCAGTGGGGTTTTCAACAAGAGAAAAACCAACACCAAGGTGGAACATATGCAAAAAAAACCCCAAACAAACCAAAAAGGGATTTATTTTCTTTTTTTTAGAAGAAGAACCTGATTTGCATTTTGGAGAGCCTGATCTCCTGTGTGGAGGTGTGCACTGGGTCATGTCCCAGTCTGTTTTACATGAGATGCAAACCACCCTTTCCCCTTCCCCAGAAAACAAAGCTAGATTCATGCTCCAAACAGAACCTGTGAGCAGCCTGAAGGTCAACACTGCAGCACCAAAGCCTAAAGATCACACAGGACTTTGGCTATATAGGAAGGAAATTTCAGTTGGAAGGTCCTCCACAGGGTGGAAAAAACCTATTACAAGCTGTCGTGGTGGCAATGTCTGAATCATGTGGATTGGGACAATTCAGCCCAAGGCACTGGACTAAACTAGAATTGGCAAATTCCCAAGGTATCCATAGGGGTTATCCATGCAGCAGCTGTTTCAATAGATTTTTCTGTTCCTGTTATGCTGAACCAGTTTCTAACAGACCAACAGATTCCCAAACAATCCATGGAAACGGAGGGAGACCAACAAAACAAATACTCACTTAAAAAGTTCGTTCCTCATGATGGCTCTGTTGGTTTGCGGGTCGATGGCGTAGACCATGAGGTCAGACTTGGTGTAATCCTCCTCGGAATATCCATCCCCAAACCTCCGTGCTCCGATGGATTCCACCACCACCGTCGCCCCCGGAATCTGGTCCTGGATGTAGCGTTCCAAAATCCTAAAGGGAAGATGGAGCTGGAAAGCTGCAGCCATTGATCTGTGCCGCCCACCGCTGACCCCAGCCCAAATGAGGTACTGAAAGGCAAAACCCATAGGATGAGAGGGATTTTGACCTTCAGAACACTTTTAAAAAGGAATTGCTGCTCCACATAACCTCTGAAATGCTGAACTCCTGAGAAAAGCTCAGCAGTGCTCGGAGAGGTCCTCAGAAATTGTGTCCTTAAGTCGAGCTCTTGGTATTTATGACCCCAGTTGAGTTTTAAACGGCTCATGGGAATCACCACCTATACTTCACACAAAATCCCCCTGTCAGCCTTTTATTAAGTTATATGATTCCAGCACTTCCATTCCAGCCTTCCACAGGGTGCATTCCATAAATCTCCACCCAGAGAAACAACCACTTGAATGGTTTTTGGTGGGATATTTCATCCGGCCCTCCGATATCGCACAACATTTCGGGGGCTGCAACACCTGCTGCTCCAAAAGGCACCAGGTTTTACAGGCAGGAGGAAATTGGAATATTGGGCTGACACTTTTACCACAGGAAATAAAATCAAATAAACTGCAGCAGGATTCCACAAACAGGGGAAAGAAAGGCTGATAAAATTTCGAGATAACAGCAACAACCAGATTTGCTAAAGGTTGATGAGGTTTCCAATGTGGGACCAAGCAAGGTTCACTCAAAGCCCACAGAGAGTTTAATTAAAAAAGGCATAAATGCAAATATCATCAACTCTGTGCAAAAAAAAAGGAAGGAGAAATAAACCAGAGCATTTGGAAGCACAAAAGTTGCATCTAAACTTCTAAGAAAATATTGAATTTCCTGAGCTAATTGATATGATCAGAAAATCAAAAAGCCACAGCTGAGCTGGGAGACAAAAGCAAGGGAACTACAGGGAATGTGTTGCCTGATCCGTCAAGGATGCACCAGGGTGTGGAGGAAGACAAATCTCCCACAAAAAAGTACATCAGTGACTTTTAAGGTGTCACTTTTTTAACACAAAACCTTCTGTGGTTTCCCAGGTTACATTTTTGCTGTCGTGGTTTTTTTCCCAGCTCCTGATTTTTCAAGACTTCTGATTCACACTTATCCAAGGAACATCTCTTCTCTTTGTGTGGAAATTTAGTGTGCCCTTAAAACCCATTGTAAGCTTTTAAGCTTTTCTATAAGATCCTGAAAAATTCAAGTATGTCAAAGGCAGGTCATACCTGAGGAGTGAATATATGGAATTACTGCAGAGAAAACAGGGATACAGATTGGCTGACATGGTGCTCGTGGAGTGCTGTCCTCTGAACAAGCTCTCCTGTTGCTTGCAGATATGGAAAACTGCTGATCTCTGCTTTTGGCATGCTCTGCACTGGCAGCCAAGGTGAGAACCTGTCACACACACCTCAGCAACAATAATTCCCCCAGGGAAAACCTGACAGGATCAATCTGGGATATGGAGATTCTTATAAAACCCCACCTAACATGATGGGAGTGTAAATGGCTAAAAAGAAACCACAACCATTCTTGGAAGGGTTTTTGGCACAAGGTGTCAGGCAGAACAAATATGTAAAGGACTTGCTTCCATAATTAGCATTTAATCATCTTCTCTTGCTGCAGGAGATGCTTTTCATGGAATCACAGAATTCCAGAAGCCACGCTGTGTCTGATGCCCACCTTGTCCCCAGCCCAGAGCTCTGAGTGCCACCTCCAGCCCTCCCTTGGACACTTCCAGCCATGGGCACTCCAAACCTCCCTGGGCAGCCCCTGCCAAGGCCTGAGCACCCTTTCCATGGAGAAATTCCTGCTGCTGTCCATCCTGAGCCTCCCCTGGTAGAGCTGGAGGCCCTTTCCCCTTGTCCTGTCCCTGTTTCCTTGTACAGAACTCTTATTACACCCAAGACAGAAATGCTGCATCAGGTTGGAAAGTTATAATGTAGGGTCACTTCTGGCAGAATTAGTAACAACCTTCCCTTTCCTCAGAAATTCCTGGCATCCTGCTGGAATCCATTGCCTTTGAGAATATCTTTATCTAAAACATTATTAAAATTGAAGAACAAACAGAATGTTTGGACAAGGGATGGAGGGACAGGACACAGGGAATGGCTTCCCACTGCCAGAGGGCAGGGCTGGATGGGATATTGGGCAGGAATTGTTCCCTGGCAGGGTGGGCAGGCCCTGGCACAGGGTGCCCAGAGCAGCCCCTGGATCCCTGGAAGTGCCCAAGGCCAGGTTGGACTTTGGGGCTTGGAGCAGCCTGGGACAGGTGTCCCTGCCCATGGCAGGGGTGGCACTGGATGGGCTTTGAGGTCCCTTCCATCCCAAACCAGTCTGGAGTTCTGTGATATCACTTCCTGAGAAATGCCTACGTTGCATCCATTGACTACACTGACAGGCAGGGCATCCCCACAAAGTCCAGCAGAATGGCAGCAGTGTTCAATTTGAAACACACAAATTGCATGTTTAGGTTAAAACAGAGAATAAAATCACACTGAAGACTGAAAAGCTGCAATTAAAAAATTCACTTAAAAATAGGGCAGTTCCCTGTAGAGTTGTTTGAAAAATCCTTCAGCTGAACTTGTGATGCTGAAAACACTGTATGTTTTAGAACTCCTGAGGAAATGGCTACTTGCTTGTAGTGGTACTCACAAAAGCCAATCTTTTTTAGATTCCTACTTTTAAGTACCAGCAGCATCCACAGCTCTCCTGTATTGTTCAGCAGAATTCAAGTTAAAATTTGTCTGTCACTTGCTAATCCCACAAGGGTCATTCCCATCCTCCCAAGTGGTGTGTAAGAGGTGAAAGCAGGAGCAGAACAGGTGATGAGCATTTCCAACTGCTCCAAGTCCACTGGAGCTGCTCAGTAGTGAGGGAAATGCCTCCCAGTGCATCCCCATTAGCACAACTCCCCAATTCCCAGCAGTGACACTGGACAAGAGGAGTTGATCTGTCATTGAGGGATCCCGAGGCCCGAAGTTCCCCGAAAATCCTGAGGTGATTTTTTTTCACCTTTAGATGCAAAATAAATGGAAAGGCAAAACAAGACAGGGTGTTGGACTGCTGAGCTGTCCCTTGGCTGGGGAATTCTGCTCCATGAAGTCCCAGAGTGGTTTGGGTTGGAAAAGACCTTAAAGCCCTTAAAGCAGTGTCACCTCTGCCATGGGCAGGGACACCTCCCACTGTCCCAGGCTGCTCCAAGCCCCAATGTCCAACCTGGCCTTGGACATTTCCAGGGATCCAGGGGCAGCCACAGCTGCTCTGGGCACCCTGTGCCAGGGCCTGCCCACCCTTCCAGGGAACAATTCCTGCCCAATATCCCATCCAGCCCTTCCCTCTGGCAGTGGGAAGCCATTCCCTGTGTCCTGTCACTTCCCACTTCTGTGAAAATCCCATCTCCAGCCTTCTTGCACATCCCCTGTAGGTACTGGAAAGAGGCTTCCAGGACGTTCCTGAACTGGTGCTTCCTAGAACATCCCTGAAAGCAGTAGATCAAACCCCAAAATCCAGAATAAAGCACCACATTCCCAGCCTGCTCTCAGTGCCATGCCCATGTGTTTATATCCGTGCCTGAGGTTGCTGTATCCCCTTCCAGGCAGACAAGAGCCTGGCGAACACAGGATTAAATTTAGGGGCTCACCCTGGCATCACAGCAGGAAGTTCTTTAGGAATTTAGCAACCTATTGTGGTTTTGGAACATATAAAATATTTTAAGGAATGGAAAAAGAAAATCCCCCAAACATTCTTTCTTTCAGGACTCAAGTTACCAAAGACTTGGAGTGAGCAGTGTTGAAGACTCAATATCCTGCATAATTTTTGGCCAAAATTCTATTTCCCAAAAATAAGCTGGTGCAATAATAATGATAAATTTGTATTCTAGGTATTTGAAAATATAAATTTGGCAATAAATTCAGAGCTGAGAGCAGCCAGCCCCTGCCATCAGCATCAACACAGACTTTTCAAGTGCTTTAATTAAACTCCTCAATCTGCTCCACTTCAGCCAAATTCTGGCCGTGTGGCGTCTCTGTGAGATTAATAATTGACAATGAAACTACTGGGTTTTCAACTGGACTTTCCCAAAGAGACAAGAACCAAACCCAGCCCCTCTGGTGCAGTCACTGATAGATCTGGGGGGGGATACACTGGAGCCCCAGCTCTCAGATTCCTTATTACAACATAAATAGAGCTCAGGGAAGGGTCTGCTCATCCTGTGGTGCCTGGGGTTTATTCCAAGCCTATAAACATCCCTTTTTCATAAAACAGCCTTTCACAAAGGTTATTTTTCTTTCACACACGTGCCCAGCAGGAAGGAGCAGCACAGAGACAATTCCCTCTGCATAAAGTAATTTATGTAATATTTCATAATAATATTATTAATAATATTTAGAAAACAACCCAGAGCCAATGCCTTTATACCCACTTATCCTAATTCTATAAAAGCAGGGAATCAGGAATCAATAAGGCTGGAAAATATCTTTAAGATTCCAGTCCCACTGTCACCCCAGCACCACTACAAGCACACCAGAAAGGAAAATTGCTTTCTTACACACTGGTGGAGCTGCTTGCCTTCTCTCTGTGCTCATCCTGTAAAATCCTGCCCTCCAAAACCTCTAAACACACTCCAACTTTTTATTTCAGCTTCATTTGTCCCAGTCGCAGAAGGAACACTGCGCTCATCCAAAGAATAATACCCCGAGACACCTCCCCTCTGACCTCGAGCACAATCTCCAGATCTCAGCACAAAAGGGCTTTTCCTGCAATTGTCAGCAATTCCCGGGGAAAGCAGGAGTTTACAGCTTTATCCACTGCATTGGAGAGCTTTGGAGAGATCCATTACCGCAACAACTCCGGCAGTTCCGGAGAGCAGGACCTCGCTGAACCAGCTGCCAGGGCGAGTAGCAAGTGGAAAAGCTGGAGCTGTAGAAGTTTTGGTCTCTATTACCCAACTTAATAAAGGTGGCCTGCAGTTATTAATCATCCTGATTGCTCAGGAGGGAGGGTGGAACAGGCTCCGTGAACACTGCACCGAGCCCTGGGACACTCTCCCAAGCAAAGCCAGACTGGCTGGACATGGAACAGCCAGTCGGTGGCAAATGTCCCCCTGATCTATTTATTTCATCAGATTGGATCTGTTTAATTCAATCAATTCTGTTATTATCTAATCTATTCCTTTTCTAAGTTTGCAATTTAATTTGGAGTGAAACATTACAGTGTGAAGAAGTGACAGAGAAAAAGGGGAGGGGTGGAGGAGTGGAGGGACAGGAGCAAAGTGACCCCAAAATGTTCCTGTCGGAGAGAAAAAGGGTAAAGGACAAAGCACGTACAGCTGGACCTGTGACTCAGGAACGTTTCATAAAGGGCAGGAAACCAAGTGCCACCTGTAGAGAGGGCTCAAGGGCAAGCTCACTACCACCACCCCAACAGTCCTGTCAGCTGTAATTAGACTTAATTCAGCAATTATCTGGCAAAAATCATAAAGTGAGCACCGGAATGTGACTTCTCCTGTGGGAAAAGTAACAAGACTGAATGATTTACACCCTGCAGCTGAGGTGTGCTCATTTTTTACCAATTCAGAGGCTGAGGAGAAAAAACCCCCACAACTGCAGGGAAATCATCCACGTCTGAAACACTCTCCTGAACTGTGTGTTCCAGCTCCCAGATATAAAATTTATTGTCTCATATACTATGATTAGACATAAAATCTTATGTGATGCACAATGTACATGTGCTGTATATTATGATCTGTAATTTACAGCAGTATTTACTCTTTAAAGTGCAGCACAGTTTCTCTGCATTAAGTAGAGCTCCTTTGAAGAATGATGGCAGTCAGCTTTAGATATGCAAACCATTAAGTTAGAAGGTTCAACGTTCATATTGCAAAAAACTCTCTCAGCAATAACTCCAAGGATCAGCACTTGAGTCTAAATTTGGATTTTCAGGAAAAAGCCTGCCTGGCCGCTGCTGCATTGTGTGAGAGGGTTAAGCATGGATCTTCCTTGCCTGTGGAACAGCCTCATTCTTGTCAGAACATAAAACTAACTGAGAAAATCATGGTTGAAGTGAGGGGAGAGACCCTGGAGAGATGCACAAGGAAGCCCTGGGGATCCTGATATCCCAGGGGCAGCAGGCAGAGCACTGGCAGCAGGGCAGGGAGGGCTGGGGGCCCTGTGGGCAGCCCTGGAGGCACCTGTGGAGTGCCGTGTCCAGCTCTGGATCCTGAGCACAGCAGGGCCAGGGAGCTCCTGGAGCGGGGCCAGCGGAGGCTGCGCAGCCCAGGAAGGGCCTGGAGCATCTGGGTGCCCAGGAAAGGCTGAGGGAGCTGGGGCTGTTCAGCCTGGAGAGGAGCCCCAGCTGAGAGGGGCCCTGAGCCCTGGGTGTCCCTGTGTGCAGGGAGGGCTCCCAGCAGGGCCCAGGCTCTGCTGCGGGGGCCCAGCAATGGCCCCAGAGCCACGGGCAGGGCCTGAGCCCAGCAATTCCCCCTGCACAGGAGGCACAACTTCTTCCCTGGGCAGTGCCCAGCCCTGAGCACATTGTGCACACAGCCTGGGGGGTCTCCTCCCTGGGGCTGTGCCACAGCTCTGTGCACACACACACGTGCCCTGGGCTCTGGGATGGCCCTGCTGGAGCAGGGAGGTGGCACCAGGTGCCCCCTGAGCTCCCTGCAGCCTCAGACATCCTGGGATCCTGTAATTTGATCCAAATTCTCATTTTAAGCCACTCCACTATTGCAGTTCAGAGGAACTGATGTGATATCTGACCCATACAGGAGTGCACAGAGGAACTGACTTCCCAAAACAGTTCTCTTCCCTGAAGGATGGGAGAAGCTCTCTTGGAAATGTGGCTTATCTGACTTTAAGCAGAGCTTTAAGTGGCCATCACGTGAAAACCTAAGAATTACATGCTCTGAGAAGCACTTTGGCTGTTTTATTCCAGTTGAATTTCAGGAGTGGGATTTGATGATGCCTCTGGGTTGCTTCCAATAGAGGATATGCTTTGATTCCATGAAATGCTGTTCTCTGTCCAACAAACAAGCACTCCCCGAAACTTTGATATTTCAAGAACACTCTGGCATCTGTCTCCACCAAGTTTTCTGAACAAGAGGAGCACATACTGAATGTTTCACAAAGCCTCAGCCTATTTTCTCTACTCCTTCTGCAGGTCTCCCTGCACAGCCATAATTAAAGTGGGCAAGAGAAATGGCAAATGGGACAATGATGTGCAGCCCAGAGAATATGAAAAGCTTGACGAAATTAAAGCAGTTGGAGTAAAATATTGCAAAAGATCCTATTCCAAGTGCCAGGGAGGACAAGTCCACTGTATCCCTCAAAAAACTCCTAAGCCAAACAGAGATGCTTTAAATCTTCTCCTCCCTGCTTTGCGCCCTTTATGTGGACCATTAACTCCCACCCATCTCTGGCTGTGCTGAGTGTGGAAAAACTGAATTATATAATTCTTAATACCTCATAACTCCTTGTGAAAATGACAGACCCTGGTATAACTTCTCCTCCAAAGTTGTTTAAATCACTATTTATTTTATTGTGAAAAATCACTGTGATTCCACAAATGACCCATGTAACCCCTTCCCTAACATTCCCCATCACCAGCTGTTGGCAAAATGTTCTATTTTCAGGGATTAATATTTGACAAAATGAGAGGAGAAAGAGCTGAGTAACCTGTGTAGCCACTAATTTAATTCACAGGACACAGAATAGTTTGTGTTGGGAAGAGATCTTAAGGATGATCTTGTTCAAACTTCCCTGTCACACACAGGGACACCTCCCACTAGACAGGGTTGATGACAGTTTTTATCTGTTAATTAATTACACATTAATTTTTTATAAATTACTGCATTATTTGAAGTGGCAAAACTACTTTGGTCTGAGATTCCAAATAATTTGGTTTCCCTTTGCCTTTGGTTGCACACAAAAATCACAAATTCTTACTCTGTTTTTATGGGCTGCACGAATTATTAAACCTGTATAAAAACAGGGAGAGGGTGATCTTTTAAATTTAGGAGGAAAACATGAGAAATTTGGAGAAAGCAGTGAAATAAATAGATTTCTCTGTGAAACAGACCTTTGTGCCCAGCTACAAAATTATTTTTGAGATATTTGTTCTCTGCAAATATTTTCAGGAATGAATGGGACAATTTGACAAGTTGATGTAATTCTTCTGGCAAAGGCTGTCCTTAAAAACTTATTCTTAGAAGAGAAATTCTCCAGCTACACTGATCTGCCCATGGTGTTTGTGAAGGTAAAGACTTGCCAAGCTGATTTGGAGAACACCAAACCTGATAATATTGTGGGTTTTTTTAAAGCTGGTATTGATTCCAAAGCTTTGTTCACAGTGAAATACAGAATCACAGAATGGTTTGGGTTAGAGGTGACCTCCAAGGTCACCAAGTCCAACCATCAACCACTGTCACCCTGTTCACCACTCACCCACGTCCTCATGTGCCAATTCCACATTGTTTTGAACACTTCCAGGCAAGGGGACTCAACACTTGCCTGGACAGCCCTTCCATGCTGAAACCAGCCTTTCCATGAAGAAATTCTCCCTAAAATCCAATCTACAATCCTGGCACAGCCTGAGGATGTTTCCTCTCCTTCTGTCTCTTGTCACCTGAGAAAAGAGCTTGACCCCACCTCAGTAGAGTCTCCTTTCAATAAGTTATTCCTGGTTTTAGACAATTCCTCCTTTCAGGAACTTAGTTCTATTTCTATGCAATCCTTCCTTTCAGGAAGTTATTCCTGGTTCCAGGAAGAGCAGTCCCTGTGAGTTCAGCCCGTTGCCTGAACAATCTCATTGATGGTTCTAATGTTTGAAGCTCTCAGAGCAGAGGGAGAAAAGGGGAACTTGTCCCAAATCTCCAGGAGCAAATCCATTAGGAGTTTTTCCTAGCCCAGTGAAGACCTGAGACACTCAGAGGCTTTTCCAACGACTGGTTGGACCATCAACCCCAAGGTATTTCAAATTCCATGGAAAACAAGCAGGCTGGACCAAACCTGTGGGAATCTCACTCATCATTGACTGAAGTGACAAAAAAAAAGGACAAGGATTGGTTATAAACTACTTCCTACAGCATTTTCTACCCCATATTGGCTAATTCAGTGACAGCAAATAGAGAAAATGGTCTCTGTGTTACAAAAAGAAGCCAGAGGTGCAAACCTGACCCCTGGAAGCTGCTGCTGATGTGGTGTCTGGGGGCTCTTATTGACCAGATAAAAAACCTCCCTCACTCCCTGATCCGTCCAATCCCAAAGCCAGGGGATTGTCTGATATTTGGAGAGGAAACAAACTGATTACCCAATGAGCTGGTCTTTGTTTTGCTCCACGAGGGTGGGAGGAACGTTGGAGACGATCACTTGCATGTCCAACTGATTGACCACAGAGACCTGGAAAGAAAAGAGGGAAATCCAATGGGCACTGCCAGGCACAGCCCCCTCCCCATCCAACAGCAATGGAAAAATTCCTTTCCTGCCTCCACACCATGCCCTGATAGCCAGATTTCTCCTTTTAATTCCAAAGAGGAGAGCTGGGAAATCTTGCAGCCAAAGCCCATAAACATCAAAGATTTAACTGGAATTGTAATTCCAGGTCTGCATCAGAATTATGGATTTTTAAGGTGGGGACAGCAAAAGCTGCTCTTAGTTTAGACTTGGCTTAGAGAATCCCAAATCTCCCACAGGCTGTACTCAAAATTACTTCTGAGCATTTGGGTGGTTTGGATGCCAGGAAAATCCTCCCTTGGAGCCATGCAATGTGCACCGAGGGAAATGGAAATTCAGGATTAATTCCACAAAATCAATGCTGCTTTGTTAGAAAATCAGGAAGGAAATTGTTCATTTACATTGAAGCATTCAGTGAGAGGTTTTATTTTAATCTCTAATTGTTTTAGCTTCTTCCTCTATCATGAAACTGCACATTTTACGACTGAGCTTTTCCTTAAAAAAAAAACCAAAAGCAAACAAAAAAAAACCAAACAAAGAAACAAAGCAGGAAAAAAAATCGTGTGGTTTGCTGGAGTAAAATTAATTTTCAGTTTTCCACCAAGGTATGGACCGACCTCAGAGCAAATATCTGGCAATTATTGTTTTTTACTATGAACCCAACACCACTCCAATCCTGTAGAGGATTCTGGAGGAAAATTTGGAAAACTAGGCCAATGCTAAAGCTGATAAATTTAAAAATCAAGGGTTAGTTGATTCTAAAGAAATAAACAAGCCCTGATTTTCCAAAGACCAGCCCTGGAAGCACAGCAGCAGAAAAGCCTGAATGTGCCTCCACATCAAACACTGATTCACCACCTTTGAAGCTTAATTCAACTTTAAATATGTAAATGTTCTTGAAATGTCATCAGATGCCCTGATCAGCACGTACAGGCTTCTGTGTAAGAAACAGAGAATTATAATGAGCTCCAAACAAATTTTAAACTAAAATCATGCAATGGAACTAGAAAGCAATGATTAATTTAATAGAATTAATTACATTAGCCAATTCAAGCAACCACTGTGCACCCAGGAACTGAAAACAGCATAAAGGCAACACCAAAAACAAAGGCAGTAATTCTTTTAATGTGGAAGAAATCACAATTATCATCACTTGTTCATGTACAAAACCAGGCATAAACACACATTCATGACAAGCTATAGGAAACCAAGTGTTTTGGACAAAAATCAAGCGACATTTGAGGTTTCCATGGTAACATTAACTTGCTTGTTATCCCCATTTGTAAAGGCAGGCAAAGCAGAAAATTGTTGGTAACCTCTAAGCCCACGAGTGATATCCCTTTGATCCCAAGCTTCGCTCATTAGGCACTTCCCAAGTTTTAAATCCAGCAAGGCAGAGCCTACAAAGAATCTTGATTGTGATATGGCACCAATGGATTCCTGGGAGTAGCTGGGACCAGAATGAGGAGGGGCCCTTAAAACCGCCTCAAACCCCAACAAACATTTGATTAAAGATAATATCTATGACATCATAAAGATGATATCTGTGATCTCGAAAGATGACAGTGAATATCCCCTTTCCACACTTGCTCAGCACCTTTAGGTGCTTCCTTGCAGCAAACTCATTTTAAAATGTAATTCTTGTATCTCTTTCATTTCACAGACGCTGAGGAGGAAAATTCCATCACATGGAAGCAAACTGTCAACCCACAGGTGTCTGACTTGAGCCATCCTGGTGCCCTTCCCATGGATTGTCCCCACCAGCATGAAGACCTTTGACCAGGGGATCTGGCAGGTCCTGCTGCTCCCAGAGCTGTGCCAGGCTCTGGGGAAGCATCCTGGTCCCTATTCTGGAGGATACCTTGCTCTGCTCAGCTTCTTCTCAGTATTGTCCCTCTGGAGGTGACCTGCCTCTTCTCCCAAGACCTCCCAGTCCTATCTACTTCCCCCACATCTTATTCTTGTGCATGGGAGTAATTAAATCAATCTCTCTGTTCTCTGTGCACTTTTTGAGCTGGCTTTGAAAGAAATAATACCTGAGAGCCTGAGCCCCTGACCCCACAGCAGGACAATGCCTGGAAAATCATGGGAAAGGATCTTGGTGTATGGATCACACTTGGTGCATAAAATCAGAGAATCTCAGAATGGCCTGGGGGGGGAAGGAACCTTAAAGCCCATCCATTCCCAACCCCTGCCATGGCAGGGACACCTTCCACTGTCCCAGGCTGCGCCAAGTCCCAAAGTCCAGCCTGGCCTTGGACACTGCCAGGGATCCAGGGGCAGCCACAGCTGCTCTGGGCACCCTGTGCCAGGGCCTGCCCACCCTGCCAGGGAACAATTCCTGCCCAATATCCCATCCATCCCTGCCCTCTGGCACTGGGAAACCATTCCCTGTGTCCTGTCACTCCATCCCTTGGAAAAATCTCTCTCCATCATTCTTGTATCTCTTTCAGGCACTGGAAGGTCACAATTTGGTCACCCCAAAGCTTCCCCTCTCCAGGCTGAACAATCCCAGCTCTCCCAGCCTTTCCTCTCAGCAGAGCTGCTCCATCCCTGGGATTATCCTGGTGCCTCCCCTGGACTCATTCCAACAGCTCCATGTGTCAGTGTCCTATGCAGGATGGGGTCAGTCTGGAATTGTATCTCCAAGCTTCCAGGCCTTGCTCAAAGCAACTGAGTGCACTGCTCATCACTCAGCCAGACATCATAAAGAAACCTCTATAAATTAATGAGACATCCTTCATTTTCTAATGTTAATGTTGATTCCTTCTGGCTGTGTTTTAATATCCCATTAGTGCATAAATTACTTAAGAATGCCCCATCATTTTGGGAGGTCAAGCATGAGGGCGTCATTGTTTATGTTTATTTGGTGAATTCCTGCAGAACTCACCACACCAAGAATTCTGGCTCTCATCAGTATCCTGTGACAGTGTTCCCACAAAGTGGATAATGTACTCCCATCCTTTCACATTATGTTAATATTGAGCCAATCCATCAAGTTTATAGGCTTTAAGGAAATTTACCTTGGATGGTTTCAATGGCTGGACTAAGTCAATGTTCTTTGAACAGCACAAAACCATGAGCCTGAGGCCTAAAGATGGTGCCAGTTCTGAAATACTGCTTTCTCAGGGACTGAAGAGTTTATTCTCAGCCCAAAATTCCTTAACATAAGCTGTCACCCTGAATTTCTACAGCCTTCTGAGAATTTTTTAAAGCCTTCTGAGAATCTTTGGAGTTTTCTAACTTTTCTATTACTTTTCGAATGTTTACATGTGAAAGTGGAGTCTTTCAAGGACTTTGTAGGAAAACCAATCTTTGTTTACATTCCTCTCCCAAGGAGACACCTTAGATGGACTTTTGTCTCTGCCAGTGCGGATGGAGAGGTGGCAACTTCTCTCTCCAATCCAGAGACAATCCCTGCAAAACTATAAAAACCCTACTTGTAAATAAACTTTCTCTTCCCTGCCTCTGGAGCTCACTTTGTGTGCTGTGCCTTCATTCCGTGTCCTGTTGTGACAATAAGCAACTAAGACAACTTGGCCATGACCATCAGGGACACAGAATCATGGAATGGTTTGGGTTGGAAGGGACCTCAAAGCCCATCCAGTGCCACCCCTGCCATGGGCAGGGACACCTTCCACTGTCCCAGGCTCCTCCAAGCCCCAAAGTCCACCCTGGCCTTGGGCACTGCCAGGGATCCAGGGGCAGCCACAGCTGCTCTGGGCACCCTGTGCCAGGGCCTGCCCACCCTGCCAGGGAACAATTCCTGCCCAATATCCCATCCATCCCTGCCCTCTGGCACTGGGGAGCCATTCCCCATTGTACTGGCACTTCAGGCCCTTGTCCAAAGTCTCTCTCCGTGTTTCCTATAGCTTCTTTGGGTCCTGGAATGCCACAAAGAGCTCATCCCAAAGCTTTTTCTCTCCAGGCTGAACAATCCCAGCTCTCCCAGCCTTCCCTCCCAGCAGAGCTGCCCCATCCCTCTGATCATCCTGGTGCCTCCCCTGGACTCACTCCAACAGGTCACAAAATCTTTTGGTTTAAGAAACGAAAAGCTTTATTCCAGTGCCTTCCAAAAATTAAGCACAGGCACTTTTATGGCTTTTCTCTAGGGCTGCCTGGAATTAAACTTCCTGCAGTGTTTGAATTTCCTCAGGAATTATTCCATAATAATAATCCCTGGCTGATACTTACGAGCACTTCTGCTTTGCTGCTCAGTCCTTTGCCATAATCATCAGTGGCAATGACCTGGAACTTGAAATAGGATCTCCTCATGTTTTTGAAGAGCATGGCAGTTTTGATCAGCCCCGTGTAAGCCTCGATCACAAAGCCTTCCTTGCCATCCTTGATGGGGGGAATGATGAGCCTGTACTGCATGGCACTGTAATTCCCAGTGTCCTTATCATTGGCCTAATGGGGAAAACGAAACAAGCAGAGGCAAACAAGGTAAATATGCATGGAAGGAGTCATTAACCTTGTCCTTTAAATAAAGTTACATCCTAGCCCAGCAAATTTCTGCCACTCTGACATTTAAAACATTAGATCCCAGAGCACAGATATGGCTGCTACTTAAAATGCTTCATTTAACTTTGCTGCACTGAGTTTTGCTTTTCCAGCAATTTCTTCCTCCTCTGTTGGCATTAAAGCGCACCAGAAGAAAGAAAAAAAAATATTTAAAAAGTAGAAAAATATAAGTTGACTTTCAAGTCTGCAACAATACCTAAAACCTGCTTAATTCTGAGAAAGCCCCACTGCCAAATTTTCATTGAAAAGGAAATATCAAAGAACAAACCGTCTCAGCAACTTGGGCACAGACGTTCACAAGAATGTCCTTCATCTTGGAGATATTCTGATGGAGCACAGGTATTTTTGGCACAATCAAATAACTTTTTATTAAAATAAGGAGGGATTGAATGGCATTCCTGCAGTGGTGCACAGGGACCTGCTGGGCACCCCAGCTCAGGACGCAGAGCTGCCCTGGCAACGTTGCTGACCTGGATCAGGATGCAGAGCTGGCATCAAGCAGGCAACCCAAGGAACTGTTATTCCACCTGCCCTGCTCCTGACAACCCCGTGTAGCCCCATCCTGGCCTCTCCAGCCCCATTCCTTATGCCCTTGTTCAACCTGTATCCAGAGGGAAGTGTTTCCAAGGACCCCGACAGAGGTTTCCCATGCTCCTTCCAGGGATCAGCAAGGTGGCAGCTAATTAATGCCTGAGCACTCATTAGTCTTGGGCACGGCCTCAGCATTTGGGACACTTCAGGATCTCTCAGCAGGTTTTTAGGAAATTTTGGCACTGCTCCTGAGGCTTGTCACTTAAGCTAATGCTGCAATAAAAAACCAGCCTTAACTTTGAAAAGGTGCACGTAAAATCCATGGAAAATCCATACTGTGCCATGACTTAAGAATGAAAAACAATCAGGGCTTGTGTCAGCATGAAGAGTTCATAGAACTAGGAACATCCTGAGCTAGAAGGGACCACTGATCATGGATCCAGCTCCTGTTCCTGCACAGACCCCCCAACAATCCCCCCTGTGCACCCCTGGCAGTGCTGTCCAAACCCTCCTGGAGCTCTGGCAGCCTCGGGGCCATGCCCATTCCCTGGGGAGCCTGGGCAGTGCCAGCACCCTCTGGGGGAAGAACCTTTCCCTGATCTCCAGCCTGATCCAGCTCCAGCTGTTCCCTGGGGTCCTGTCCCTGGTCACAGAGAGCAGAGTTTGGAGCTGTTTATGAGACACCACAGCTGCTAGAAGAGAATTATCTGTGCAAGGTCATTAAGCCTTCAACAGGGGGCCATTAATCATCATTAATTGTTTTCTCACTAGCACTGACCAAGTTCTATGTTGTGGAAATTGTCCCTTCTGTGGTTTTTTTTTTTTTTTTTTTAATATATTTTCAGATAATTTTTCAGGGAATCCAGCACCAGATGAATGATCCAGGTACTCAAAGCTGTGCATGCTCCATGCTACACCAACTCCTATCAGCCCAGATTCCCAGACGGAACCACGCAGCACTTAAAGAATAATATCCAGGCTGGTTTAGCTGGAAAGCGGAAACAGGTTTCATTCAGAGCTGCCCAAAAGATGAGCTTCTGGAATTACACTGGCTGCCACTCATCATGGACACACAACTTGTTAAATTCCCACTCTCTCTCAATATTTTGTTTTCTTCTAAATTCACAAAGCTTCATCTGGCTCAACTACCAAAAGCATAAATATAAAATGTGTTAAGTTGTTTTTGTTCTCCAGCTCCGTAGTTTTTTTTAAGTCTTTTAAAACTGAGATTGCTGCCTCCTGGGTGAGCTCAAACCCCTTTATTAGAGATTTTAGGAAAGATGGGAAAGTTAAAAAGCTTTCTGAAATTTACTCTGTTGTGTCAGTCAAAAAAAATAAATATATCAGTGGGCTTTTCCAGAGCATTCCAGCTTTCCAACTGGCACAGGGAAATGCAACCCCACGACATCCCAGAGCCAGCAGATGGGAGCTTGACAGGTGGAGAGTCAGGAAAATTGTTAGCTTTCCACATAAATGGCTGAAGGAAGAAATGAATGTGAAAACATGCTATGTCATAGAATCATGGAATTTCTAAGGTTGGAAAATGCCTCCAAGACCACCCAATCCAACCTTTGATCATCACCATTCCCATTAAACCATACTGTGCAGTGCCACATCCACTCACTCCTTGAACCCTTCCAGGGCTGGTGGCTCCACCACTCCCTGAGCAGCCCCTCTTCCAATGCTCTGCCCCTCGTTCATGAAGAAAAGTTTCCAAATATCCAACCTGAACTCAAGGAAGTTGAGAGAAACTTGGCTGGAGAGAAACACTGGGTGAGTTTTTGGATGGTGAGGAACAAAGACAAAAATTAAAGCAGCACCTCAGCTGTGCCTGGATTGCCAGGACACAGGGAATGGCTTCCCACTGCCAGAGGGCAGGGCTGGATGGGATATTAGGCAGGAATTGTTCCCTGGGAGGGTGGGCAGGCCCTGGCACAGGGTGCCCAGAGCAGCTGTGGCTGCCCCTGGATCCCTGGAAGAGTCCAAGGCCAGGCTGGACTTTGGGGCTTGGAGCAGCCTGGGACAGTGGGAGGTGTCCCTGCCCATGGCAGGGGGTGGGAATGGATGGGATGTAAGGTCCCTTCCATCCCAAACTAGTCTGGGATTCCAGGGCAAGTTCAGCTCATACAACACAGCTCAGGATAAAGCCATGACCAATCCAGAAAAGTCCTGCCTGGCCAAATCCTCTGGTTTATCCACATTCAGCTTTACATGCTGGTAACGGAGCTGGGGGGGAAAGAAAAGCACAATTCCTGCAGCTCCACATGGCATAAGAGGGACCCAGGAGCAGCCACAGGAGCAATGTCTGATCCAGCTCCTCTGGGGTCATCCCTGAGTGAGCCAAGTTCCCTGCTGAGTGCCCACTGAAGTCCAAAGGCTCCCTAGAGGTGCCCTGGAGAGCAGCATGACGCCCTTCCAATAAAAAGCCAATTTCTTTGCTAAAATGGATTTATGAGGTTGGTTCAGCTGGGTCAGATGCCCATCATATTTTTAATATTGGCAAATTCTCCCTCAATAAAAGCCACGGCTTTTAATAGTCGCTGCTTTCAATGACACCAGAAATCAATTTCACCTTCAGCATTTCATGCCTGGAGACGTGTGTGACTGAAAACAAACAAAATTTGGATCCAAATTAAGGTATTGATGCTGCAGGCACAGGCATTAAATGAAGTCAGGCATTCTGCACAAAGCTCAGGACACTGGAGCTCAGCACTAATGAGATGTTTAAGTCTTGCAGCTGAGTTTAAGGCATTAAACTCCAGTGAAAGAGACCTTTTGACATTTAAAGCTCGCAGCTTGTAAAGTCCTGCAGAGTTCAGGTGCCTCGAGCTGCTGGACAGGCTCTGAGTTAATTGTCACCATTTCTGAGAGCACAGTGACACCCCAGAGCCATCGGCAGCCTCAGCATCATCACAGTTCAGGCTCTTTTCACATCCACCCAGAGATGAGCAAACAGGTGCCAAAGAGCCTGGGAAAATGATCAGATTCCAGCTTCAAGTACCTGAACTTTCTGGTTTGCATTCCCTCCCTTCTCTGCTCTTTGGATCAAACCTAAGGACACTCGGCTTGGCAGGACCAGCAGAGAGAGCTTGTGAGCTGCTCCCAGGAATGTCCCAAACTTCTCTAATGCAGAGGAAAGATGTTTGCTATTCCTGTAATTTGTCCTGAAGGTAAATATTTTTGACACTTCATTAGGAAGAGATCTATGACATCTCAAGAGGTGCATTATGACTGTCAAAGAAGAGAAAGAGCTGCACTTAATCTTAATATTCCAGCAGCATATCTGCCTTTTGTTCTGTGCAAGAAATACAGATGTCTCCTAAATCCTGCTGTGATTGAGGGCTGATAAATATGGATGATCTCAGGAATTACCAGGCCAAATTCCAGCGTCGTGTGATTGGGTGTAGGTGTGCCCACACAAAGGGAGCTGGGTCAGCATGGCTGCCACTGCCTCCAGCCCTTTCCCGTCCACTCCCACGGAGGAGGACAAAGCACAAATCCCTGGGGTGCTCCATAATCCCAGCACAAAAAGCACTGAGAATATTTTTACTCAGAGGGTGGGCAGGCCCTGGCACAGGGTGCCCAGAGCAGCTGTGGCTGCCCCTGGATCCCTGGCAGAGTCCAAGGCCAGGCTGGACTTTGGAGCTTGGAGCAGCCTGGGACAGTGGAAGATGTCCTGGCCCATGGCAGGGGTGGCACTGGATGGGCTTTGACGTCCCTTCCCACCCAAACCACTCTGTTCTCTCAGTGATCAACCCGTTCTTTTTCAGTCCTCTGTAAGAAGGCCCAACAAACAATGCCTTTAAAGCATAAATTAATTAATCTCTGTCTCCATGTGACTGCACAAGCACAGCTCCATGGCAGGACACCCAGGGGGCTGGTAAACCCCACTCAGTGTGACAGCAGCACTCTGACCCTGCCACCAAAAATCACCAGCAGCACGTTTGGGATGAGTATAAAAACCAAAAACAACTGGAACTCCTGAAGCTGTGGCATAATCACTGATGATCCCAGTTTTTAGCATTATCAGCCCGAGCAAAAACCAGATTTGCTGCTCAGAGTGCAATACAGTTGTTCATTTGAAGCGTTTCCACCTCCCTCACAGGGTCACCCTTAACCACAAGCCCGAGGCTGCTAACGGGGCATGGAAAACAGCAGGATTGGGATTGGAGTGCTGAGGGGTTTTTTTGCCTCTTCCTAGCAGATGGCAGCTGCAATGTTCCCAATTAGTGGCTGGCACATAAAGCAGCTTTTAGAACCAGACCGTTTTTGCCGGTAAGAATTTCCAGATTGTTGCAGATTTCCAGTTCTGATGGCACAGCTGCCACAAGCCTGTCTAAAGGCAGGTTTCACTGAGTGTTCCACAGACACTTAACCCTGGAAATCTGGGGTAGCCATTGCAATTTTCCTTTATTCTCTGTATTTCTTCACTTCCATGCTCTTTTACACTCTCATCTGCCTCAAGCCCTTTGGAACTTCTGCTCCTCACCTTGGTTTGCCACTGGCTGCCTCAGGAATTTGTAGCCTTGATTTTTCAAAATATTATATTCATATTGATATTAAATTTATTTTTAATATTTAACATGATACCATATATACTATATTAATATAATATAATGTAATAATATTATACTGGTATTTGTTTACATATATTCATTAATATTCACATTTATATTCATATTGCTTTAAATTTATATATCACTACATCACTCATGCTGATCACTGCCCAGCCCACTCCCTGTACCCCCAGTGCCAGGAATTTTCTGAGAAACAGAGGTAGGGAGAAATGAGGTGAATGGGAATTGCTCACTTTGTCCTCCAATGGTGGCCAAAACCTCCCAGGTGCTGAAGGGAACTGGGATTCCTTTTAACAGGCTGTCTCATGGGAAGAGGTGCTGGATAACAGGGGCTCCCAAAGTCGGGTTTTGAAACAAATAAGTGGAAAAATGGATTTTATTGTCATTTTTCTTTGGCCAATAGCAGTTAGTTCTTGATAGAGTAACTGTATGTGTGTGTGAGAGGAAGTAAAGGCCACACACATGGATTTCCTCCATGGGATGGGAATGATCCAGGCACACTCCCCACTCCCAGCCCCTGTAGGAGCCTTTACTCAGCAAAGCACATGCAGGACCAACAGTCTTCAAAATGCCCCCCAAAACAAAGTAATTGAAATAATCTTCAATTACACAGGAAAAAATCCCAAAGGGTAGGGAATCCTCTGATTGGTGCCAGAGGAAAATAATAGCAAAGTAAGAGATCTTAGAGTAAAAAGTTCAGGAAGCCAACATAAAAAGCAGGAATATGATTTCTGAAGGAAAAAATGCTTGGCATTCCTGTAATATTTGTCTTAGGATGACACGCAGCTTTTTTGGGGGGCCAGATGTTCCAGCAGCTGGGGGCTGCGCTGTTGTGACTGCAATGAGCTTTCAGAGGAGATTTTTACTCCTGCCAAGCATCTTTTCTCCTTACGCTGGGATCCATAAATCACATTTTAAGGGAGAAAAGGTTGTGACTGGCAAAGCAGCTCAGTTTTGTGCACGAGCTGTGCAACAGCCAAAGGAGGGATGAGCCAAATGTTGTCCTGAAAGTTGTCCTGAGTGCCCCAGGTGGAATCTCTGCAATTCCAAAACTTGCCACTCTATATAGATTCCCTTGCCATCCCAAGGAAAAGGAAATATCAGAAGAAATCTACAGGTTATAGGGATAGAAAGAAAAATGATGGAGATTTAACATGGATAACAGATTTGGGGAAAAAAAGCAATTCTGGCATTTTCTCCCTATCCATTTTAACTTTTATCCATTGTTTTAGCTCATTATGGGATCCCTAAGATGCTTTTGAGGTGAAGAAAGGAGGAATTCCTGCTCCCCTGTATGTCCTCAGGGTCAGAACTGCAGCCTAAAATGGCTTTGGTTTATTTTGCTCTCTTTTGTTTAGATATTCCAAGGATATTCTGTATTCATTTAAAGGATATTCAAAGGGAATAAAGGATAAAGTTCCATTAAAAAGCTGATCAGAAAGGGGCAAAGAGCACAGGAAAGGGATGGAAGGAAAATACTGTAAGAATCAAAGCATTTCCATCAAAAACAGCCAATTCCAGAGCCTTGGATTCAATGGCATTATTTAGGCAAGATTACTTCCCTGCAAACATTTTCAGGATAAAAACACCTTTATAAACTGAGCAGAAATTCAGGCAATTCTCTTTCTTCACTAGAATTAGGACCTCTGATATTTCCTCATTTAAAGCTGTAATAATTCAGTAACTTAATAAATAAGGGAAGAAAAGCAGAGGTTAATACTGTTAATATTTAAAAAGCAAGAGCTAATAACATCCCATTATAGGGAAAAGCCAATTCCTGCTGGTAATTTCCCTAAAGATTCTGTGTTTGTGGGTTTGTTTCCTGGAGCAGATTGAAAATATTGTGTTTGGGGCTCAAGGAAGCCTGGCTGGAATTCTGAGGGGGAACAACAGGAGTTCCATGAAAACACCAGTGAAAATCAAAGTAATTCTAACACAAGGAAACACAAAGCAAAGCTCAAGGCACAGGATTCATAAATTAGAGGCTATACATGTTACATCTGGTTTTAATTAGTATATTCCTAATGAAAAGCACAAAAGGGTCTTTAATTAAGAAAATGGGCTCTCAAATACATTGGAAAATCTGGGAATAAAAGGGGAATTGAAGAGAAGAGGACTTCAAGCAGCAAGGAGCAAATCCTTGCCTAAAAATGCCATTTTATTCAAATATATCCCTTTTTTTTTTTTTTCTTGGGCTCTCAGTACCTCCCAGCTTTCAGAGGCCACTGCTCTTAATCCAATCAGATCCATAGAGAGTAATTCATGTGGTTTATCACTCCTCAAATTAATTCTGATTAAAAATGACTTTTAGAGAACGATTTGTGGCATTCTGCTGAGCTTAAGCCTCCTTTTTATCTACTTAGAGGAATCTCACTATGAATCTAGAGCAAGGCAGCTCATTATCCTCCTCTAAAAGGCTTTTATACTCAAATTAATGTATTTAAGAGGATGCTGCTGGCAGCAAACCCAATGACCTTAGAGAGTTGGGAGAAACTCCATAGGATTGGGCTTGGTACATATCAACTCTTTGGATGATGGAAGAAATTTTAGCCAACATTTTATTGGTCCATTTGTTTCTAAATTCAATTTGCGTGGAAGATTATGGACTGAGGATTAGTTTTCTTCTCTCCCTATTTTTTTTTAAAAAAGTTGATTTATTTTTGGTGTTTGATTATTATTTGTGAAATTTTGTTCAAGGCGGAGTAGAGCACAACTGAAGGCAAGCATCCGAATGTTCAGAGGTGTATTTTTGATCAATTGATCCAAAACTGATTCACATCAACTACTCTGTTCATAATTAAAGACTACAGCCCTTAATTAGCCCCATAAGTTGTTATGTCCTGTTAAAGAAGAACCAATGGTGGGATTTTTGAATTGCTTTTGAAAGCTGTAGTTTTGCATTGGGTCATTTGAAATGCTGGGAGAGTCGGGATTGGCCAGCCTGGACAAAAGAAGCTCTGGCAAGACTTTGGAGCCCCTGGCAGGGCCTAAAGGGGCTCCAGGAGAGCTGGAGAGGGACTGGGGACAAGGGACGGAGGGACAGGACACAGGGAATGGCTTCCCACTGCCAGAGGGCAGGGATGGGTGGGATATTGGGCAGGAATTGTTCCCTGGCAGGGTGGGCAGGCCCTGGCACAGGGTGCCCAGAGCAGCTGTGGCTGCCCCTGGATCCCTGGCAGTGTCCAAGGCCAGGCTGGACACTGGGGCTTGGAGCCACCTGGGATTGTGGAAGGTGTCCCTGCCCATGGGATGGGATGCCACTGGGTGGGTTTAATGTCCCCTCCCACCCAAACCACCCTGGGATTTTCTGATTCCAATATCTCACGTTTGAGGCTCATCAAGGCTGTTGTCAGTGCCAGAAATAATGAGAAGATACTGAGAAAATAAATCACTTCTCAAAATCACTCAGATGATGTGAACGAAAGTGAGCAACTGTTAATGAATGCAGAAGATGAAAGCATATGCATTAAAAACTCCTCCTAAGAACCTGAATTTCCCCCTGGAATCCAAACCTGAATAATTTCTACAGTGCAAGCTCTGCGTGTACTTTGTTAATGTTCTCCTAAGTTTCAACTTGGAAAGCTGCTCATTTCATTCTACTCCTCAAGAACAGACATTCATTCGATTAATTATTCTTAAACCAGGCTGGAATGGGGATTGTGTTTAACTAACAGAGCAATTACTTTAGCTTTCTAAAGGCCAGGAAAAAAGGTAACGAGCACTGACTGTTGCAAATGCTCGGTGCTACAACAATAAATTCCAGCCTGATCTTCTGCAACAAGAGCACTTCTTAATTATTTCCAATTTTACTTTCACTAAACACACAATTATGTTTAATGCCATCCACTAATACCAACTCCTGGCTTAGGCCTCGTTCCATTTTTTGCCAGCAAGACCAGGGAGGATTGGAAGAGAAAAAGCTTAAAGACCCAAAATTGATATTTCTTTTAGTCCTCCTTTGTGAACTGATCACCTGCCTCGAGTGAAATGTTTCTAAAGGGTAAAAGCAGATTCCCCTCGTCACTCCCAAATTTCCCTTAGCTTTTCTCCACCCATTTCTGATCCCCCTGACTGACACACAAATACCTGTGCCTAAGAAATCCTCTTAGAAAACCAGGAAGGATTCACAGCTTGTTCACGTTTCATGGGATGACTCCAAACGTGCTCTGACATTTGTGCCTCATGTTTCATTTGCTTTCAGATGGAACAAAACATTCCTTTCCCTAAACTACTTTGCCTTCCAGATTTTTTTACCTACTCCATTGCCTTTGTCCTGTTATCTGCTCTCTACAATTCCCTGGAAGGAGGATGAAGCCAGGTGGGGATCAGTCAAGGGACAGGAGGAGAGGAAACGGCCTTGAGTTGTTCCAGAGGAGGTTTGGATTGAGTAATTGGAAGAATTTCTTCATAGAAAGGGTGGTTAAGCATTGACCAGGTCAGTGGTGGAGTCCCCATCCCTGGAAGTGTCCCAAAATGTGTGGAAGTGGTGGCTGGGGACAATATTGGTGGTGACCATGGTGGCCCTGGTCGATGGTGAGAGCCTGATGGTCACAAAAGTCTTTTTCAACCTTAATGATTCCATGATTTTTCAGCAGTTCTGAAGTTCGTGGATTTGACACGATTCTTCAATTCACCACCATTTTTGGATTCCCAATTCTGATGAAGTAGAGGCTTCCTAATTCCCCACTTCTCTGTCATTTCTGGGCTTATTTTGGGAAGGACTCTCATGAAACAACAAAAAAAAACCCAGCTAGGGACAACTTTATAAAGCTCTGACCATTTTATCATTCCTGGTGCTCTAAACACAACATTTATTTGTTTTATTGAAAACAAAGAGCTTTTACTCTTGGCTATTAATATCTGATGCTAACTGCCTGTATATTACATTTCCATTAATTTCCTCTCTCTTTAAAAAAACCCAAAACCCTATGGATGGTTAATGTTAAACCCACTTTTCTCCCTATGCAGACCTGAAATTACTAGATTTCCCCTTTAAAACCTAAACAAGGTGCTGCCAAAGAAGAAAAAACTTCAGGTGAAAACTGGCATTGAACATAAACCAAATATTAACAGACAGAAAATGAGAACAACAAATTGACATGAGACACAAGCACCTAAAATTGAGTACAAACAAAACCTGAGTTTTAATTCAAAACAATCCTTGACGTCAACCATCAAGCAGCTTTAGAAGATGCAAATTTCAAAATTTCCAGTAAAAATTCAAACCAGTGAGTACAAATTTTCCCTCTGTAAGTGAAGGTTATTGCAAAAACTTCAGCCTTACCTTCACTTTAAGCACAGAAGAAAACATTCTGGCATCTTCAGACACCCCTCCAATGTACATCTTTTTAGTAAACACAGGTGCGTGGTCATTTTCATCCTTCACCTCAATAAAGACCTTGGCTGTATTACCTAAACGAGGCAATGAAGGGGGAAAAGAGAATATTTTGTAATAATTTGCAACATCTCCAGGCATTCATACATTTTCAGCTCAGGGAGATCACGTAAAATGAGTGTAGGGATAATAAACTGAAAAAAAATCCCTTAGATATCATAGAATGCTAAAATTGGATAATCCCAGANAGATGAGTAATAGGGATCCCTATCACACCTTAGAGTTCTGCAGCTTTTGGTCCCGTTAAATGCCTACAGGTAATGAAGCGGTGTCACAAAGAGCTCATTAACAGCAGCTCTACACCTTGCTTTATCTATTTTAATTATTCCTACTGCCATACAAATGCTTAATGGCTGATTCAGTTCTGGTGTCTGTAAATGCATAAATGGTCACGGAGTCCTTGCTCAGCAGCCTCAACACTTAATTTTCTGTGTTAATTGAAAGCATCCCCAAACCTGGCCTGGCACAGGGCAGCTCCACCACCCTCACCTGAGAGGTTCAACACAAAACACCAGAGGTTCAACACAAAACTGCACTGTTAATTTGGTTTTATTAAAGAGTTCCTGCTCCAGCCCATTGAGCAATAAACATCTCCATCCTTCTGCAAGGGGAAAAACATCCAGCAAAAACCATGGACCTGGCACCAAACAGATTCTACTGTGAAGTAATCTCCACCAACATCTGCTTCCCTCTTTCAGAATTGTATAACCCAGAAAGATTGCTGGAAATTATGATATCCAGTTCATTAAAACCACATTTGCAAGTGATAAATTGCCTCCTTTCTGAGCTGGTCTTCCCAGCTCCTTTCAGTGCCAGGATAATTTCAGTATTGCACAGGTGCCACTGATCTGAGTTACTTGTACAATGTGGGCTCTTCAGAAAAGGCTTAGGAGCTGTATGTTTAGGGGAGGAAAATATTAAACCACAGACTATTTCTGACATGGCCAAAGTCTCTGTCTTCTTAAACCAGATCCTTCATATATGTCTCTGGCTGCAATACCAAACTACAGTAGGAAAATGAGATTCCCAGGCAGACTTTCCCACTGCAGCTCCACCCTTTAGGGAAGAAGGTGGGATTAAAAGCAGGATAATGTGTGGAAGTGACCTTCCCCTGCTTAGCCTATAACCTGTCCCATCACTGGCTGCCTGTCGCTGTTTTACACCTCAATGACACAGACTCCAAGATTCAGAAGGATATAAATGACTCTATTTCGGGATGTGTCTCCCTTATATACTATTTTACACAGACCAATTCGATTGGTGAAACAAAGGCAAACCTTTTCAATCACATTGGTCAAACCAGAGGGGCATCAAGAAGAAGTCCCTCCTGTCAGAAGGAATGAATAACATAGGTGCAGTTACAAAAACATTCCTCATGTTTACCAAGCTTCCCTGGGAAAGAATTTCAGAAGAAACCAAAAACACCAGAGCTACATCTGCCATCAGTTTGGTGCTGGTGGGAAGATCCTAATTTTATCCATGCAGGTGGGATCAGGTGTTGGCTCACCTGTACTGGTTCTCTCTTAATTCAAATTAAACATCATTTGCATATTGCTCACTTTTGTCATGTCAGGCCAGTTTGGGCAAGGTAGCTGAGCCTTGTGCAAGGTTTGCCTTGCAATTTGCTCAATTCCCCACTTGTTTAATTTGCTGAGAGTTCTCTGAGCTGCCAAAATGCTGATTTGTTTAGCAAAGGGTGAACGCTTTGAGAATGGAGAAATGGAAGTTATTACATTAAGTTCAAAGCAAATTAAATACCCTGCATATCCACAGGCCAACATTAGAACCCTCACCATTGAATATCTACCTGCATTTCAGCTTCCTGCCTGATTTCTGAACACAGTCCTTCATTCTAGCAGATGGTGTGAATGTGGCATCTGTGAGCTCCTCCCCAGCCCACCTTTGGATCCAATTCCACAGCTGGCTGAAGGAAAGGGCTCTCCACCAGCTACACAAGTTGCCTTACCTCACAGTGGAATTGTCACTAAAATCCCTCAGCAGCAGCTGTGCCATGTGGGAAGGTTATGCCAGACCCTTTCCCATGGGGATTTTTCCCAGTTCCTCTGCTTGATTCAGGAATATTCCCTGCACGGCGATCTGGTGCTCCCAAATCCACCACTCCTGCACCCCCAGCCCCCAGTCTGATGGAAAAGGCCACCAATGAAGCACACTCTTAGAGAGTCTGGTTTAGACTTTGTCATTAGACTCCTTTTTCCTTCATATTCCAAATTTTTAACTGGTTTTCTAAATACTGGGTGTGGCTCAAACCACCTTTGTGAGGACAGTGATCATCACAGGCTGTCACTATTCACACTCACCTTCCAGAGGGGAAATTTATACCCCCATGTAGTAAAACCTCCCATCTTCGGTGTTATAAGTCTGGAGTCCAGCTCCAGCTACTTTTTTTTCCTTCAGGGATTCCCAGAGTTGAAAGCAGGATTTACTCCTTGGTGGTAATTCTTGTGAGACCTCCCAGAATCCAGGCACAAAATCTTATTACTTATGGCTGTGCTGCCTAAAGAGCTGGCCAGGTGAAAGAACAAAAAGCATCTTTCCCTGGACAAAGCAGCACAGGCTGCCAAGGTGGCCAAAAAGAGCCAAGAAAACTGATTTCAGTGGTACCTCAGTCTCCTGCAAGGTTCCTTTTTCCTCCTCCAACCCCCTGGAGATGAGCTGCAGTGCACAGAAAATATGGAACTGCGGCTGCTTCTAAGTCATCCTCAGCTTGTAGGAACCAGCTAAATCGTCACTGCCAAGACTTTTGGATCTTTCAGCTTCTGTGGTTTGCTTCAGGGGAGTAAAAACACCCTAAAAGCTGCTCTATAGCAAAGCTGAGGAACCCCTGAAACACCTTAAATGAGTAGACCATGAATAAGTAACACAGAAAACAAGCCCAACAAAACCTCCTGGGTCATGGGTGTGTTACTAGCATTTCATTCCCAGAATTTTTCCCAAACATCCTTGTTGAAAGCTCTTTTCCAGTCTCCCCATCTAAAAATGTGACAGATCCATGTGAGCCTGTAGCTCCTTGCCAGGCTGCAGAAACGAAGCTGAACTAAAGCAATGGTTTTTGGACACTGGGACAGCATCAATGATGCTTTGAGTGTTCCCAGATGAGTTTTACTCTGTGCTTTCACCAGCAGCACTGCACTTGCCTTCTGCAACATTCCAACCCAGCCACTGATCCAGCTGCTCTTCAGGCATGGATAATTCTAACATAAATCCCTGCATCTCCAAAAGCAGCTCTGCAGGAGGCAACAGCAGATTTCAAAGAACCTTTCCAAAGTTCATCTGAATCCAGCTGGGAGGGAGAACTGCAATTTGCCAGGGTTTAGGAGCACTTTGCTTTGCTCCTGCCTTACAAGTGCGTGGAGCAGGCTTTGTGCTTTGGCAGGTGAGCCGTGCTGAACTGCAGCTGGGCTCCATCTCACATTCCTGGATTTGGCAGGACCAAGCAGGAATCAGCACTGAATATTTTTCAGTGGTATTTAGATCTAAATGAGCCCATAAAGCCTGAGGAAGAACATCATGTGCTGTCACTGCTCGAGAGAGTGCAAAAAGAAGCAAACAGCAATGTGCTTGGAGCAGCACAGACCCAAGGTCTGATTTAAATCCATATAAAACCTCTTTTTCTAACAAAAAATGACCTGAGTGGGAGCTCAGTTTTTATGCAACCTCTCTAAAATGCACGGCTTTGCTGCCCAAAGAAGTTGGAAGTTTGTCCCAAGCTCCCTCAGAGCTGTGAGGCAGCAGGATCAGCTCTCCAGGCTCTGCTTGCATTGAGTCCATCTGTCACAGCTCCTGGATTTGGGAGCTGCCAGAACAGCCAACTTGTAAAGCACCACCAGCACCAACTTTTGCAACTAAAAACATAAGGCTGCTTTACTGTTACATCAACACCACAGGGACACAGAATTCATGCTCATATTTAACGTAGTGGAATCATCATTCCCAATTACTATGGAGCAGCTGCAGAATTTTAGTTGTAAAACTCTCATTTCCACTTTATTCCCAAAGGGTTTTTTGGGTTTAGAAAAACAAAAAATGGAAGGAGACAGGACTGTTGCCTTACCCCCAATGCCCAGAGGAGAGCCCTGCTCACAGCTGAGAGTACAGCTGAGCCAGGACAGTGCCTCTGTACCATCCCTCGAGGTGACAAAGGTGACAAACAGTCCTACCTGACTGGATAAAACATGGAAATAATCAGTAGAAGGGTGATTTTGTTTTCAAATCTCCTAAAAGCAAGATAAAAACCATGTCTAACAAGGTCCTCTCATAGAATCATCCAGGTTGGAAAAGACCTCCAAGATCATGGAGTTTGACCTGTGACCAACCTCCACCTTGTCGCCCGGTCAAGTAATTCCTCTTAAATACAGGAAAAGCCACCACGGGGTTCTGTCATTATCTTTACATCTCTAGGAATGTCAAATCACAGAATCCCAGGACGGTTTGGGTTGGAAGGGACCTTAGAGCCCATCCAGTGCCACCCCTGCCAAGATACACCTTCCACCCTCACCAAGGTGCTCCAAGCCCTGTCCAGCCTGGCCTTGGACACTTCCAGGGATCCAGGGGCAGCCACAGCTTCTCTGGACATGCTCACCAATGCTTTGGTCCTACAGCTGGGGCCAGGTTGAATTCAGAGGTAAAGCCTCTCTTTGTCCCTCCTTGTCCATCCTGCTCCAATGCTCTTTGTCCCTGTATTTAGGCAGCACTTTGTCTCTGCTGCTCCCTCTGCTTCCACACAAATCCTGCTTCCTCCTACTCCTTACCTTCTTACCTCAAGGAGCACCAAGTCATGCTCCTGGCCCTGCACAGGACTGCCCCAAGAATCCCATCCTGTGCCAGACAGAGTGGTCCAAACTCCATTAATATTGAAAGTTCTTCAGGGCTGAGCATCACCAGAAACCTCAAGGAGAACTCCAAGCTTTTTAACTCATCCTCATCACCAAACTCAGCTCACCTTCCATTCAAATGAAGTAAAACCACACAGCAATTTCATATCATAAACTTTCAGTTAAAGTAACTCTTTAATGAGTTTGACTCTGCTGAAAGCAAGAATGTGACTCTGCATGATTTAGCATCATCTACAAAACCCTCAGTTTAAGTCACCAATTTGATGTTCTCGTACTCCAAAGGACATCTCAATTTACTTTCTCTCCTCATATATTTATTCAATTATTGCCACGCTATCACCTGGCACCATCACTGATGACAAGCTCAGTTACACTTACTGCACTTTCACTTCTCCCCTGCACAGATGAAAACTCCAGCTCCTACTTCTCTATAATTATTTCCTATAGTATCACCACAGAAAACAATTTGGTGCCCAGCTTCTGAGCTTGGTGACATTCAGCCCTGGGTGGTGGCTGAGCAGTTTGTCAGGGCTGTGTTATTTACAGAATCCCAGGATCCCTGAGGTTGGAAAATCCCTCCCAGCCCACGGAGTCCCAGCTGTGCCCAGTGCCCACCTTGTCCCCAGCCCAGAGCACTGAGTGCCACCTCCAGCCCTTCCTTGGACACCTCCAGCCATGGGCACTCCAAACCTCCCTGGGCAGCCCCTGCCAAGGCCTGAGCACCCTTTCCACGGAGAAATTCCTGCTGCTGTCCAAGCTGAGCCTCCCCTGGCACAGCCTGAGGCCCTTTCCCCTTGTCCTGTCCCTGGTCCCTGGGAGCAGAGCCCGACCCCCCCTGGCTGTCCCCTCCTGTCAGGGAGTTGTGCAGAGCCACAAGGTCCCCCCTGAGCCTCCTTTTCTCCAGGCTCAGCCCCTTTCCCAGCTCCCTCAGCCCCTCCTGGGGCTCCAGCCCCTTCCCCAGCTCCCTTCCCTGCCCTGGACACACCCAATGTGTATCTCTAAGTGAGGGGCCCAGAAATCCCTGCAGCTCCAGAGTAGGTCACTGAAAAATTCCAGAACAAATTCCACCTATTCAGGGGTTTCTAAGACCAGAACTGGCAGCAGGTCACTGCCACTGGGTGTCTCAGCTCTTCATTAATTCAGTGTTGCATCATCCTGGGGCTGTGCATTCCAAGTCACCCAGCTCCAAAGTGGTTCATCAGTTCAATCTCAGCAAAGCCCACAGTGATATGTTAATTGTGCCCCATCTCCTCCCACTGCAGCTCATCAGTTCAGTGCCCTGAAACTCAGAAGTTGTGTTTAACCTGATTAAAATTCCTCAAAAACAAAGTGCCAAGAAAATGGAAAGGAATTCATTGTATAAATGGAGGAATCAAACCCAGAGATGAAGAGATCTCCACTACAAAGTCATAAGTAGACACTTCTAAAGTCTTTTAAATACACACATTTATCAAATTCTTTAGCAGAACAGTGCACATTCTAAGGAGTATCTATGTTGTATACTCCTGGAGGAGCAAAGGCAGCCAGCTCACGTTCCTTTAGGCTGGCCTGAAGTGAAACTCCAGTCATTATCAAGCATTCCTGGATAAATTTTGGAACTGCTGCTCAGCTGGGAGAGCTGCTCTAGTGCAGACTGTGAGTCAGAAGAGGAATGGAGGGAAGGACCTGATGACTGTCTTGTGCGTTCAGCCACGTCAGAAAGGTTTGGAGAAGGCTGTGTGCTGCATGGAGGCCTGATCTGCTCCCTGGGTACTTGTGGCTGTATTTTTATGGATATAACATTACCTGGATGTCTCCCAGGCACAGGGAGAAGCAGGCAGCTCTGCCTTTCTGTCCCCTGGCAGGTGCATCCTCGATGGTGGCTAAACCAGCACAGGAGCTCACCCTGCTCTTAACAAAGCCAAGCTCCTGACCACTGGTTAACCCCAACATGTCACACCCCACACACTCAATTGTTACTCAAGGGAAAAGAAGTACCCAGGATAATCCAGGCTCAAAATCCTCAAATCTCCTGCTGGTTCTGTGGGAACCATGGGAAAGAAACCCTGGTGAAGGTATTGGAACTGACAACCCCTGTACAGCGTCTCAGGCCATCCCCAAGATTTATGGCATGTTCCCAAATATTTCAGCACCTTCAACTAACTAGAATCCTCAAATCCCAGAGTGGTTTGACAGGGACACCTTCCACTGTCCCAGGCTGCTCCAGGCCCTCCAAGTCCCTGGCCTTAGACACTTCCAGGGATCCAGGGACAGCTACAGCTGCTCTGGGCAAGCCAGGCTGAGAGATCCAAAAATGCATCGTGGGCTGTAATCCCATCACCACCACCCCCCTAAGATACAGCAAGGTCACAGCATTCTCAGCAAATACCAGCAAGATCTGTGTAAAAAGGATGGAAAAGGAAGGGGTTTTGACACTTACTTTTGGAGGGGACCCGCAGGTTGGACCTCACCACCTGCAGGGAGTCTGCCTGCACTCGGAGCTCGTAGCTTTGGACGCTTTCATAGTCCAGAGGCTTTTTCAAACTGATCACTCCCGTTCTGTTGTTAATGGCAAACACATCTGGAAGCCAGCAAAAATACAGGAATTTTATGAGGTGCATAAATAGGGATTTTTCAGTGCCCAAGTGTTTTAATCTGGGGATGGCACAATTCTCTGACACTGCCAAACAAGTCATTTCCTCCCTGCCTTCTTCAGGCTTGGAAAACTCCATGTAGTTCATCTTTGAAGGTATTTTTAAGGAGCAGAACAGCTGGATCTGCCCTGCTACTGGGATAACTGACCCAGCATCACAGAATCATGGAATATCCTGAGCTGGAAGGGACCCAAAGGATCGGAGAGCGCAGGACTTGAGTACAAATGGAAAGGTGGGACAAAACAAGGAGCCCACTCTCACAAAAAGGAGGATGTGGGAATTCTTAACATCCCTCCCAGTAATTCTGTGTTATTTTGTCAATATGTCCAGGTGGATCACAGCAGGATGTTTTGTTTGAATATCAGGCTCTAATCCAATATTTGTTACAGCATGGCTGAGTTTATAATCCCTTAAACCAGATTTATAAGCAAGTACAATTCCATCAAAGCTATTTATGTTTTCAGTTTGACGTGCCATGGACTCACACTACGTGGCATCCATGGCAATTTTCACATCAGTGGGAATTATTTTCTTGTGATTTTGCTCATTAATCTTATCTTTAGCTTATCTCCAAAGGCCTGATAATGGTAGGTACAGAATTGTAGAATGGTTTGGGTGGGAAGGGACCTTAAAGCCCATCCAGTTCCACCCCCTGCCATGGGCTGGGCCACCTTCCACTATCCCAGGGTGTCCATGCCCCAAAGTCCAGCCTGGCCTTGGGCACTGCCAGGGATCCAGGGGCAGCCACAGCTGCTCTGGGCACCCTGTGCCAGGGCCTGCCCACCCTGCCAGGGAACAATTCCTTCCCAACATCCCATCTAAACTTCTCTGTTCCAGCTTGAAGCCATTCTCCCTTATCCTGTTCTTTATAAAAAGTCCCTCTCCAGGTTTCTTCCAGCCCTGGAATTCCCTCCTGCATGTCCAGATGAGGTGGGATTTCACCTCGACGAGCTGAGAGCTCTTTTCCCAACCTTAACAATTCCGTGACTCACCCCAGCAGCTTTGCTTCACGCCTTCTTGCAGATCTCTGGTGCGCCCACCAGGCTCCCCATAACCTCAGGGCTGAGATGTCAATGTTGATGTCATTATTATTAATTTACACTTACCCTCTTCATTCCCTGACACGATGGAGTACACGACCGTCTGGTTCAAGGCGGCCGCGGTGACAACGGCCACCACGGTTCCCTTCGGGGCGCTTTCACTCACTGGGGGGGGTCTGCAGAGCGGAACAGAAGGGTTTGTGTTACATTCCTCAGCAGCTGAGTATTGAAACTTATCCCTCAGGTTAGCATCCCCTCCATTAGGCTGCCAAAGGATCCGTTATGAGGGAAAATCGTTATTAAAAAGGAAAATGTTTGACCTTTGAAAATGCAAAAGCCACTGGGAAGTCTGATAGACAAGAGGTGGCAACATAAAGATGTAATGATTCTTGGATCTGAGAAGTGGGAAAGCAGGGAATAATGGGGAGAAACAAGAACCACCACAGCCTGATAAACTGGAAGTAAAAGACAAAATAGATCTTTTTTATATGTATTTTATATAGACCTATAGATCTCTTTTATAATAGATCTTGAGTATGTTCAAGTCTACTAAGGAAACTCAGTAATCTGTCAGAAAACCACGCAGGAAAATTCATTCATTGGGTAAAATTCCATGCCTTAAACAGGAATCCCTTTGGGGCCACCTCCATGGGAATTTCCACTCTTCACAACAATGCAAAAATTTTCCTGCCAACACATTTTGGTACTAAAACCCAAGATGTTTTTTGGAAAATGAACTGCAACCCAAGGCTGCCCAATCACTGGCAGGGTGGGCAGGCCCTGGCACAGGGTGCCCAGAGCAGCTGTGGCTGCCCCTGGATCCCTGGAAATGTCCAAGGCCAGGTTGGACAGGGCTTGGAGCAGCCTGGGACAGTGGAAGGTGTCCCTGCCCATGGCAGGGGTGGGACTGGATGGGCTTTGAGGCCCTTTGAGCCCAAACCATTCCATGACTCCGTGCTGATGACTTTAAACCATAAATCCAAACAATTTCAACATGGAGAAGTGAGAGGCTTGAGCTCATCTCAAATCCTCCTCCTCAGATTTACCTCATGGCAAGCAATGGTTGAATTCAGGCTTCAAACTCTTCAAAATAAATTTAAAAGGAATTTTTGACACTCATCTGTGGATGTAGATGGAAGTTCTTTTGATGTATTATGCAGATATTTTCAATTTTTAAAAATTACACTCATTCAATAGGTAACAAAAGAAACACCAGATGAGGATCTGCTCAGAGAGGCTCCTGAGGATCAGCTGTGCACTGATCTTCAAAATTTCAAAATTCAAAATTTCAGTCTTCTGGACAGACTTTACAGCTGCTTCTTCCCAGGGAATATCATGGAGGTCTTTGGAAGACCAAATGGCACCTGGGGACAGTGGTGGCCCTGGCAGTGCTGGGGGAACAGTTTGATGAGATGATCCCAGGGGTCTTTTCAGGCCTAAAGGGTTCTGTGATTCCATGAACATTTTATCACTTTCCCCTTTCATCATCTTCCAGGTGGTTTTCAAATCCTCCACACCCCACCACATTTTCCCATTCTAAGGGCAGGGAATGGGCACAGCCTTGGGGCTGCCAGAGCTCCAGGAGCTCTCAGGGACAGGGTGGGATTGTTGGGGTGTCTGTGCAGGGCCAGGAGCTGGGATCAGTGATCCCTGTGTGTCCCTTACAACTCAGGATATTCCATGATTACACAAAAGTCCTGGACACAATCCCAACTATTGGACCCAAACCTTTCCCATCAAGAAGTGGCCAATCTTCCCTTGAACTCTGCCTTACAAACACTTCCTTTGGAATCAATATTGCTTTGAACTTCCTAGAAAAATTTAGAGATAATGAATATATGGAATAAAGTTTTGGATCATGCATTATAACAGTGATGTCCTCTTTTTTTCACTGGTGGAAAAATCCCCTCTGCTCCCACAGTTCCGTGTCAGTGGTTGGAATAAAATTCCTTGTTGCTCCTTAACTTATTAAGCTCTAAACCCATTGCTATGAAAAGCTTTTTAATGTGCATTTTAGCAATGCAAATGCTAATCCTAGGGATTAAAAAGCTGCCAAAAAGGCAGGGAAAGACAGGTGAAAAAAGCTGCCAAAGATGGAAGCATTTAAAGCTGGAGTTCTTTTGATGAGGTCAGAGAGGAAAATGCCCCTTTTATGCTGCATTATAGATGATGTTGTTTTCTTTGTTTTCTAAAGGGGTGGGAGCGGAACAAAAGCCCTACATTTCATTCCCAGCACAATTCCAGGGTATTTCTGCAGTGGGAATGACCTTACAGCTCCCTCTGCCAGTGCTGAATCCAATGGATTGACAAATCAATAACAATTAGTGAGAGGTTTTGTGTTTGCTCTGGAGGGAGGGGGCAGAACAGGTTTTTGCACTGGTAATTGCAGATTTAATTCCCTTCCTTTGATTCCAGGGATTGGGAACAACAGGAGCAACGCATCCGCTGTAGTCAGACACCCAGCTCATGCTTTCAGAGCATTCCTTGGATTGTGGAGAAGCAAAGCAGCAAAAGATGAGCATCCAACTTCTTACATCCTGCTCTTTATCTTGTGCTTCCAGCCCTAATAACATTTCTAAGGGAATAAATTCCTTATTTTCCAATGTTTGAAAGGCTAAAATGGAAAATGTGTGCTTTTTCCAACATATTATTTGAAGTTGTTTTAGGGTACAGGCAAAAGCATTTTTATGCCATAATTTTGCATCACTGGATGATAAAAGCTGGAATTTTTGTGGGAGGAGGAAAGCAGGAGAATCCAGCCCGAAAAGGATTAGAAAACCCCCACGGGAGTGGAAGGGAATTTCTGTGAACTCAACACGACTGGGGGGCAGGGAGGGTGAAGGGATTGATTTGCCACTGTCACCCAGGCAGGACTGGTGTGTCACTGTCACCTGGGTGGGGCTGGTGGGTCTCTGCCCCCCAGCCCAGTGCTGACTCCATGGAACCAGAGTTGTTAGGGTTGGAAATGACCTCCAAGATCATCAGGTGCAACCATCAACCAGCACCACCTGCTCACCACTAACCATGTCCCCAGGTGCCACACCCACACATTTTATCAACCCCTCCAGCCATGGGTACTCCAAACCTCCCTGGGCAGTCCCTGCCAAGGCCTGAGCACCCTTTCCAGGGAGAAATTCCTGCTGCTGTCCCACCTGAGCCTCCCCTGGCACAGCCTGAGGCCCTTTCCCCTTGTCCTGTCCCTGTTCCCTGGGAGCAGAGCCCGACCCCCCCTGGCTGTCCTCTCCTGTCAGGGAGTTGTGCAGAGCCACAAGGTCCCCACTGAGCCTCCTTTTCTCCAGGCTCAGCCCCTTTCCCAGCTCCCTCAGCCCCTCCTGGGGCTCCAGCCCCTTCCCCAGCTCCCTTCCCTGCCCTGGAATTGATTTGAAATATTTGAGACATTTTCAATGAAATGGTTCCTCTGAACTCACCACCTTCTCAAATCTGTGATTTCTGATTCTTTCCCAAGACTCACATGCCTGGAATCCACATCCATCCCATCCCTGGATGTAAGAAGGTCCCTTGCAATACATGATAATCCATCTGCATCCCACAAATCTTGGGGATAAACCACAATTAAGATCCACTTTAGTCCCCATCCCACCTCAGCCTTATCCAGTGTTTTAATCTTCCCTTCTCCACACAACCACCTCTTGACCATGACCGCTTTAATCTATTCCCAGACCACTGTTCCATCCATTTCCACAGTATTTTTTTCCATGACCATCATGGCAATGGTGGCATTTGATTCACTTTAACTTTTCCACAGGAATAATAAATGGTATCTTGGGAGCATCTAGGATGGGATGGAGACCAGGGGAGACCCCTTTGATTTCTCTGAGTATGAAACCACAGAACGGGTTTGAGCCTCAGAAAACAAACAAAGCAATCACAAAGAACAACAGGATTAAAAGAAAGACATTATTTGTGCAGAAAAATACTGAAAATAAATACAAATTCAAAAAAAAAACCAAACACTTCTGCATTTGCTATACCTTAATTATCTGTGTCTTGATCAGAGTGGGAAAGGGACAGCATGTCTCAAATACATTGCAGGGCACAACTACTGGAAGTGTCCAAGTGAAATTTGAACTTTTCCTCTCTACTTTTCTACTTCTTTTTCCCTGTGCTAAACACATCACTCCCAGCCTGTTTCAATTTGCCTGATAGCCAATATGCTTTAAATTCACCATGAAACTTGTCTATCTCCAAAAGCATGAACACGAGATTTAATAAAAAATTAAATTTCAAGCCAGCAAACCCAATAATAATTTGGAAAATTGGTTTAGAGCTGAAGCTTAATAGTGGGATGTGAATGGACTCCCATATGAGCCATTTCAGTTGCCTCTAGTTGGTGGACTTTATATTTTATATCTATTTATACAGAATATTATAATACAAAATATTTTTATATATTCATATTTTAATTCATGGAAGTCAATAAAAACTCCTCAGAAACTAAGTTTTGGTGCTATTTAATTACATTGTTCACCTCAACTTGATTAACACTGAGGGTATTTTTATTCTTAGGGTGGTGAGAGGGCCAGAGCAGCTGTGGCTGCCCCTGGATCCCTGGCAGTGCCCAAGGCCAGGCTGGACATTGGGGCTTGGAGCAGCCTGGGACAGTGGAAGGTGTCCCTGCCCATGGCACAGGTGGCACTGGATGGGCTTTTCCAACTCAAACCAGTCTGGAATTCCATCATCCCCATGACTGCTCTTTTAATCCTTTCACCAGGACATAAAACTACCATGGCTTCCTGTGCTTGCTCAAAAAAAATATAGACCTGGACACATTTTAGAGAAATAAACCATCATTTTATCAAGTTTTATACACGTTTTAGAGGAATAATCCATCATTTTATCAAGTAACTACCTGCTTGCTCCAGGCAATGATATTTTTTTTCCTTTGGAAAAGAATATTTTTGTCTTAATTAGATGCATTTATCAAGCAGTTTATCTTCAGAGTGTCATATATTCCTTCCTGGACTTGATATCCAGCCTTTCTGTCTCAGTTCCCAAATTGGTTGGAGGCACTCTGACCTTCCCATGGTATTTATCTCCAAAACAATTGACAAGGGAGTCTGGACACTGCTCCAGTGATCCTGTCTTAACCTATTGTATTTTAACCCAAATGTCAGGTTTTGCTCTCCTGATCTCTCTGTGTTCACATTATCCCTCCAGTCTTCCCAAATTATACCTGAGGTCACGAAGGCAGGAATATTCCTGTCAGGATTCTGCAGAAGGAATAAAAGGGGGAAAAATGCCCACCAAGCACAAGGTAGGGTGCAGTCACACACTTGGATTGGTCAGACTGATGGGATAAAGTCCTAGGATAATATGTCTGGAAGGATTACACATTGCTGGATGCCAATGGGGTTTAATCCTAAAATTATGGATAATTTCAGTTCCATATCCACACCCCCAGAGAGATTTATTCCTACATTTCATTAACATGGTGTTGGGAGCTCTAACCTTCAGCCTTTCCAAGCACAGATTCCCTGCTGGGATCTGGCTCCCTGTGCTTTCCTCTTCCCCAGGAAACAGCTCACCAGAACATTTCACTGAAAAATGATTCCTAAAATTCTAGTTTCCTTTTCATTTGATCTAAAGAAGTACAGGATTTTAATAAAATGCAACCAGCACTACTAACACAAGGAAAAGTAGGGGAAAAAAGGATCCTTCTCCTGTTATCACCTGGTAACTCACTCCCTAATTTTTCCATGGCAAACCCTGCTTCAGTACCTGTTGTATAAATGATTTAATTTAACTTTATAACCCCATTTGCTATTTTTTTTAAGAACCAAATAAAGTACCAGCAGAAATTCACTCTAAACCAGTGATTCCAAAGGGAAAATCACACACATTTTCCTGAATCCAAGCTGCCACTGATGTGAAATGCAAATTCCTAGTGTATGTTGGAAACTCCAGCTTCAATGTGAGGAAAACATTGACTCCTTTTACCCCCACATCTCAAAAATGCTGCAACTAGAAGGTTGCCTGTGGTCTTCCCTTAATAAAATTTAAATTCCATCCTAGTAAAGGTGGGAAAAGCAGTGGTAGGACCTGGATATGCTGGGAAAAGGATGATCCAAACGGCTGCTCTAAATCTACCAGCATTAAACAAAATATTTTGAAGGACAAAACACTTTTGAGAGACAAAAATAGCCCCCTGTCAACTCTGACAAGACAGGGAAAATGATTCCTGAGGGGAAAAACAATCTCTAACAAGGGAAAATTCCAGGGAGCTCTGCTAGGAGGGGAAAAGGGGAACTTCAGTAAACAGAGGTTTAGAGAAATGCAGCTCAGGAGCAGCCTGAGGGAAAAGCATCTAAGGTGGAATTGATATCCTGGCAGTGTCCAAGACCAGGTTGGACAAGGCTTGGAGCAGCCTGGGACAGTGGAAGGTGTCCCTGCCCACAGCTGGGGTGGCACTGGATGGGATTTAAAATCCCTTCCAGCTGAAACCATTCCAGAATTCCCTGATTCATCAAGGCCTCAGCCATTCACAGACATTGAGAACCATGGAACATCCCAAGTTGGAAAGGACCACCCTTTCCAATTCCTGAGCACTGTGGAAGCTTTTTCCACGTTTCTGAAGGAAGCACCAAATTACAGAGATTCCAACTACGGAATGCCACCCTCTACCCTCACTGTCACTGTGCAAGGTTCCCCATTCCCTATTTTCCCAACGAGGAAAACTGTCTGAGTGAACAGCAGGAAACCAGAGAAGTGGGGAAAATCTCTTGGAATAATTGACTCCTGATATAACTCCATGATTTTGTTGTGTGAAATCCTTTCGCTTGGATGGTGCTTGAGTCCAACACTGAAGGATTTAACTGGGTGGAAAACATTACAACGTCTCTTCCACCGAGGGAGAGCGAGCTCCACGTGTCCCCTAAAAAGATCTCCCTTTTCAGGCAGAACACATTTCCACAGCAGTGCTGGTGCTGGGGGAGAAATAAAACTAAATAAAATTCCACACTACATTTACATCGAGTTATAGCTTGGAACTCACCGCTTCCCATATTTCCCCATAAAACTTGGGATTGCTGGGCAACTGGACACTTCTTTTCCGACAGGTTGGGGAGCTGTAATGCAACACTAACAGAAGCTGTAAGTTTGCAAAATTCCCCATTTTTCCTGTTCTGGAATGACTGAACACCTGGTTAATGTGCCCACAGGCACCAATTAGGAAGCAATGATGCTGCTCCTGGTTCCCATTCCATTCCCTGCTCCAGCAGCACTTGGCTACGAGCAATGACCTTCCCCTTGCAGAGGATGTGGAATTTATTAATTAACACAACACCAAAAAGACCCCAAATCCCTTTCAACTTTTACTGTTTTAAATTGAGGACGTGCTCATAAAGAGGACAGGCTTGCTAAAAATACCTCTTTATATTCATCTGAGGTTCCAGTTGCATCTGGTCTCCACTGTTTCATAGCACCACTAATTAATATCTGTTAATTAAGAAATGAAAGTGCTGCCATAAGTTGTTGTGAAGTAATGGAAACTTCTGGATTAAATCCTTGATCCAGAGGTGATCTGGGTGAAGTCAGGACAAAAGAAAGAAGAGCTTGGGAAAGGGGCTCTGTGTGGCAGATTTGATTTTCTCAAAAATTTGATTTATTTGGTTTATTGGGTTTTAACCTTCATTTTCTGGCTGTCCAGAGGAGCTGTGGCTGGAAGTATCCAAGGGATGCTGGGCAGGGCTTGGAGCAACCTGGGAGAGTGGAAGGTGTTCCTGCCCAAGGCAGCGCTGGAATGAGATGAACTTTAAGGTCCCTCCCAACCCAAACCGCTCTGGAATTCCATGGTTCTTTATCCAGAGACCATTTTGCTGGCACAAAGCAGGATGAGATTAAAGCCAGCATTAAAAACTTCAATAAATTGTGTGGATTGTCACGGCCTCTTTGGGACGGGGATGTAGAAAGTCTCCCTGTCCCCACCAACCCACTCTCCAGGCTCCCCAGGCTGTCACACGGGCTGGAGACACTGCAAGTGTCCATGTCTTCCATCAGTTCTGTAGAAAACCTGCGGAATCTGACTGACAGCCAACACCCCGAGGGAGATGTGGTGACAAAAGCAGCATCAGCCATGTCCTTCCCTGGCACCAAAGGTCAGCTGGGCTCTGAGGTGGCCCTGCCACCTCCAATTAAATGTCCACACGCTCCAGCACTTTGACTCTTTGGGATTTTTGCCTCTTTTCTCCACGCTGTGTTTTTGTGGAACAATGCCTGGCTTAGAAAACGCTTTGTTTGTCAGGCACCGCTGTCATCAGCTCTCTCTGAGTCATCCTGAATATCCATGGCAAGGACAGACAAGGAGGCACACTGCTAATGCAGTTCAGGTCCTGGGCTCCACAGGGAAGGTCCAGCTGGAGCACCGGGACCATACAGGGATGACCACGGAGTTGTTAGGGCTGAAAAATCCCTCAAAGGCCATTGTGTCTATCTGGGAACCTTGCAGTGCCCTGCTCCCCACTAACCATGTCCCCAAGTGCCACATCCACACCTGTTTCGAGCTCTCCCAAGGATGGTGACTCCACCCTTGCCTATGTCAGCCCCTGCCAAGGCCTGAGCACCCCTTCCAGGGAGAAATTCCTGCTGCTGTCCCACCTGAGCCTCCCCTGGCACAGCCTGAGGCCCTTTCCCCTTGTCCTGTCCCTGTTCCCTGGGAGCAGAGCCCGACCCCCCCTGGCTCCAACCTTTATCCGGGCAGTTGAAGAGGGTGAGAAGATTGCCATGCTGCTGCTCTGCTTCTAAGAGGGAGGGAATGCTGGGGTGAGAAACATCCCAAATCCCACCTGTCCCCTCCAGAGGAGCCAAGGATGCAGAAGATCCCCTCTGATGGACTTTAGGGGGGGATCTCTCGTAGTCATTAGGAAGGAATTATATTTTATCCCCCACTTATTGAAAATCAACTGCTCCATTCTGTATTTTCTGGATCTCAGAGCTCTCAGCTGTCCTTTGCTGTTCAATATGGAGAGCACAGCGGAGTTTAGAGGTCTCCAGAATAATTTACAATCCAAATAAAGAAGGTGGGGCGAAAAGAGACCAATTAATGTGCCCCAAATGATGCAATAATGTGGAGGGAGAGCCAGTGAATAAATACCAGTCTGCCTTCATCTCCTTGACTGGTGTCTCCTCTGGAAGTCACTCTGAGACACGGATAATGATCAATCAAAGTCTCCCTGGGTGTGAAGAGGGCTCCAAGCAGAGCTGGTGTTCCTCTGGCAGAGCTGCCAGTCTCCACATCTCAGCTCAAGGCAGAGTGGCACTTTCATCTCCCTTCCTGCTCATGCCATCTGCTCTCTCTCTCTCTCTCTCTCTCTATTTTGTATTTATTTTTGATTTTGTAGCACAGGCTGCAGCTGTATTCTGTAAAACTGTTCAACTGTGACCTTTCCCTAAATACACAGGAAGGAAGTTTGTAAACCAGCTCGAGAACAGCGCTGGAATCATCCAGATTATGATAATTAGACAAGCAAAGATCAATACTAATCCACTCTAAAGCCACTAATTCTCAATCCATCTGAAATTCAAGCACCTGCATCCAGCAGTTTTTCATTTTGCAAGGGGCACCATTGCTCTGTGCTGCCTTTCACCCTGAAGGCATCCTGTGTCACTGGAAAATGAGGTCCTGTGACACCTGCCAGTTCCAGCTTGCATCACTGTCAACCAACCAAACACAAAGCACAGCTCGCAGAGTGTGACAATCCCTGAAAACCTTAGGAATCAGCACTAGTCCTGCTCCCAAATGTTTCCGAGTCTCAGAGCTGAATCAGAAACTTCTGGGGTTGTTTTAATTTCATTTTTGACATTGAGGAAAATAAATAACTGCCTCTGCTGACCCCAAAAGTTTTTAAGACCTTCTTAACAGTGTGCAAAGAATTTCCCAGGAATGGAACTATGCTTTGGAAAGGGAAACCAGGCTGTCCAGGTAATCCTGAAGAGTTCACAGGGACACAGAGATAACCTGGGTTATTCAGGTGTTATCAAAAGGTATTATGGGCTACGAGTCACTTTTTTCTGCAAGAGTTCTTCACTGTAGTGAAAAAATATTCCCAGCTCCTGGGATAAAACTGGAGCTCAAGGCAGGCTCAGGAAATCCACAATCCCAGAGTGGTTTGTGTTGGAAGGGACCTCAAAGCCCATCCAGTGCCACCCCTGCCATGGGCAGGGACACCTCCCACTGGCCCAGGCTGCTCCAAGCCACAAAGTACAACCTGGCCTTGGGCACTGCCAGGGATCCAGGGGCAGCCACAGCTGCTCTGGGCACCCTGTGCCAGGGCCTGCCCACCCTCCCAGGGAACAATTCCTGCCCAATATCCCATCTAATCATGTTCTTTGGCAGTGAGAAGCCATTTCCCCTTGTCCTGTCACTGCAGTTCCTGTTGCAGATTCCCTCTCCAGCTTCCCTGTATCCCTTCAGGCCTGGAAGGAGCTGTGAGGTCTCCACACAACCTTCTCCTCTCCAGGCTGAGCAGCCCCAGCTCTCCCAGCCTGGCTCCACAGGGAAGATGCTCCAGACCCCTCAGCAAATTCTGGGTCCTCTCTGAACTTGCTCCACAACAAGTTTGCTCCAACAGACCCCAGCCTGCCCTGATCTGGAATTCCAGTCACAAATGGACATGTTTTTATTGCTACGTTGCCCAAAGTAATGCAGCAAACACTGCACACCTCTGGAGATACCTAAGGAACTGTGGAGAGCAGCAGGAAAAATCTCGAGAAAAATCCTTCAGCAAAGGATTATTATTAAATGCAAAGTCTGTCATTTTGCATTGGTCCTTCAGATTTCACACTTGTTCCAAGTTAAATACAAAATGAGAGGAGAGGCTTGTTTTTGCTATTTTTCACTTCTTTAAGTGAGAAATAAGCTGATACTCCAATCATGAAGACAGAGTGCAGATAATGAATTTTTGTCTAAACTAGCTAAGCCAGCCCATCCTTTAGGGCTTACTGAAGACAATTTATGTTCAATTTCTGATTCCCTGCTGTCCTTGGATTTGGAAATATCTGTACAAAGCCCACTACATTCTGCTGCTGATTATGTCTTTACAGTGGCATAGAGAGAACACATTGCAATTTCTTGATATCTTGAAGCTTCTTGCCCTGATCTTATCACTTCCTATTATTGCACAGATGTCAAATTCATGAACACATTCTCTGTTACAAAATTTAATAAACTAATCAGCCTGTGCCCCACTTTTTGGTTTGCTTTTGACCAATTTTAAGACATTGAGGTCGATAATATTGAATTGTCAGAGCGTAAATTTATGAAGTCATGTCTCTGTGGTGATAATAACCATCACCTGCATTTCTAACATTGAGGAGGTCAAGTCTGAGTTCTCTCATGCCTCACACAAATGGTGCTGAGGATCAAAAACTGCCTCACAAAAATGGTGTAGAGGGTCAAAACACACTCCAGGAAACTTAATCTAGAGCCCTGGTGATCCCAGTCCCAATTCCAGGGTAGGAAATTTGTTTATCCAAATGACTGATATTTTCAGCAACTTCTGAGGGGAAAATGTCAAGCAAACCTTCCCTCACCATGACCGTCAGCCCAGATCTTTCCAGCTGGTGACAACCTGCTCAGACAGTAAAATTCCACCCCAACAGAGTATTTTTGTGGCTCTATTTCAGACGAGCCTTCAAGCAGGACTTTATTTGGCCTTCAAAAGTCCCAGTTTTAGGGTGAAAGAATGAACTCTTTACCTGTATTCGTCCTGTGTGAAGCGCGGGATGACTGAGGGCTGCAGCACTGCAATTTCCACCGTGGTGGTGTTGAACTTCACTGGGTCCCCATCATCGTAGGCAATGACCACCAGCTGCAAACAACACAGAAAATCAGGCTCTGACTATACACAAAAGAACATTTTTCATACCAACTTCCAGCAATTCTGGTATTTGCAGGGTATAAAAATTCAGACGGGATTTTCTTTTGCTGCAAGTCACATGTTGTGTAAGAAGAAAACATGGAGGGAAAAGGTGATGGCCATCCTCAGGTTGAACCTCTGCTGGAAAATTTACAGAAACACAGTAAACTGGAGGAATTTCTTCCTGGAAAGGGTTGTTAAATATTGGAATGGGCTGCTCAGGGAGGTCTGGAGTCCTCATCTCTGGAGGTGTCTGAGAAACCGCTGGATGTGGCGCTCAGGGCTCTGATGGGGGTTGGTCACAGGTTGGCCTTGATGATCCTGGAGGGCTTTTCCAACCTCAGTGATTCTGGGATTCTGTAACTCCCAATAAAACAAACAAGGAAAAGCCCTGGGTGAGAATTATCTGCTGCTGACACTAATATCTAGAACCAAGGGCTCACGTTAGAACTCACGTTACAACAAAAAAATTAACATTACTTCCCACCACCTCCAAAAAGTCCTCTGTGGAAAAGAGATGCTCTAAGCTGAAACATGGACAAGACCAAATTATCTTCTCCTAAATGAGGCCTGTTGTAAATATTTTGATTTTTAAATACCTTTTCTCATGTCTATTTGTTGATTTAATCCATGATTTTGTGCTGGCACAAGCAGGTTCATTTGTAGCTTTCACATGAAATCTGCTTGAAAAGGAGGTAACTCCAGCCCACTGAAGAAGGAGTAATGGGCATTTTTCCAGTTTTCTCCCTTAATTTTTCCTTATTTCTGGAGGTTGCTACATGAGGCAGGTCTGTGCCTCATTCTAGCAGAACATTTTCAATACATTGCTGCCAGTCCAAGCTATTCCACAATAACCCTTTTTTTCCAGTCAGTATATCAGTAAAGTCACCAGTGCAAGATATTTGTAGAAATTATCTGAATGTGATAATTGGAAAATAGTGACTGGAAAAATTCCCAGAGGATTCAGCAGCAGACACAAGCCCAGTGGTCTCGAAGCAAATACCAACTCCAAGTGTTCCCATCACTGATTTCTGAAGTCTCTTCCCTGTGCTTTTTTTCCTAAGAATCCACATTTTCTGACAAGTAATTCCTTGCTGGATGTCCCATTTACTGCCCTGATATGAAGCAGCGTGGGATAAATCCCAGTCTTGGAAAACAGCCCCACAAAATGAGTACTAAGGAGTAAAAAACACCAAGTGCAGCAATGGAAAAGTTCCACTCGGGTGATGTTAACCAAGAAAAAATCCTCTTCTCCCTGGGGTTTTATTATATTAATTAGAAACTTAACGGGACTTAAATTAGCACTGTCCTAAACCAGGAACTGCTCCAGCTCAGGTAGCCCTTGATGGGACACTCAGGAATGGAAATCAGTGGACAGCTTTATTCCTCATAATGGAAAATGTGCAATAAGCCTCTCTTTAACCCTCATTTCAGAAACAAATAACTGACAGAAGAAAAAAACACCTTAATGACTGTAAGGAAGTTTCCAAGTAGGGAAATTACATCAAACCCAAGATATTGTGGATATATTATTTCTTTTTCCTTACTGACCCACTTCTATTTTCATTTCTTACAACCCCTTCCCCTCATGGATCTGAAAGGGCAGATGTTCTAGTAATTTAGGTTATAATCATACCTTAATCTACACCAATTCACTCCAGACTCTTTCGGACCAGTGGAAACAAAATGGGAATTTAGGTTTCCTTAAAATCAATGTTTTTACTTTAAAACACTTGTTAACAGGAGCTCCTGAACTACCCAGCTGTGCAGTAACTTTATTTACAAGATATCCTGTTCTTCTTACAAAGTTCTCCCCAGATTCTCCCCAAAAGCCCTGCTGGAAGTGAACTTGGGAAAAATGAGGGTTCCCCAAGCTGCCTCCCTGTTTTCCCCACCCTCCCAACAGGTGCAAGCACATCAAATCAAGACATTCCTGAAGTCACAATGGCACAAAACACGTGCCAGGAGAAAAAGAAGGAAACAAAGGAACAAACAGAATTGAAATTTTGCATGGAAATCCAGTGCAAGCTTGGATTTCATCTGGGAGGACTTTTCCAACCTCAGTTATTCTGGGATCTCTCTGTATAACACCAAAAAACAAAGGTGAACCATGATGGCAAAAGGAATCCCAGCAAAATCAGGGCACATTTCCTGGCACTGCAGCTGAATTTGTACCTTGAACACTGTGCTGGGCTCTTCGTTGAGGTTGACTCGGGTGACGACACGTCCGGAGTTCTCCTCCACGTCAAAAATGCTGGCACTGTAGGGGAACTGGACAACATCCACCTTGTAGCGGACCCGGCTCGCTGGGGTGCCCTGCAACGCAAAAGGAAGCAAATTCGGAATTCTGGGGTTTTTACACAACTCCTGAAGGATTAAAATGCAATACTGGTAGGGCCATCACAAGCAAAACTTGCCGTTTTTCTTCCTCAGACCTGAGCAAGTCATTCAATCCCTCCAAAATACCTTCCAGGACACCTGAGAAGTCCAGGAAGGAAAAACACCAGAGGTTTGGAAAGAACAGGGCTCAACCCCCACCTACTTAACCCAGAAATGTTTTATAAAACCTGAAAATTTTAAACAGAAGATGGGCATGGCTTAAGGCTGGTTAAAATACCTTTCAAAATTATTTTGACTTGGTATAAGAATCATTTAAAGTTTAAGAAACTTATCAGTGGTTAAAGAAGATGCTGTTTTGCAGATGGATTTTAAGCAGCCCCATAAGGGACACTCCCCATGGTTCAGACCCTGCTTTGGTGACAGGGACTGAGCCCAAGCAGCCCCTGGGTGTGTCACAAAGTGTCTGAAACACAAAAACAAAAGCAGGATCAGAAGCAGCATTGCCAGAGGGTTGAAGAGAGGAGTTTTTCCCATCAGTATCTGAGCATTTCCTAATTGAAGGCTACTTACCCATTTAACAGTTTCAACACCACCTGACTAAAAAATAACAGTTATTGGAAAGATGTAGTTTCTTAGGGTATCCATGATTTTCCAACGATCCCATTTAAGAAAACACCTCAGGGGTCAATAGCACAATGCTCCTGAGGCCAGCACTGACCCACGTCCCCAAGTGCCACCAGCCACATCTTTATTGAACTCCTCCAGGGATGGGCACTCCAAACCTCCCTGGGCAGCCCCTGCCACGGCCTGAGCACCCTTTCCAGGGAGAAATTCCTGCTGCTGTCCCACCTGAGCCTCCCCTGGCACAGCCTGAGGCCCTTTCCCCTTGTCCTGTCCCTGTTCCCTGGCAGCAGAGCCCGATCCCCCCCGGCTGTCCCCTCCTGGCAGGGAGTTGTGCAGAGCCACAAGGTCCCCCCTGAGCCTCCTTTTCTCCAGGCTCAGCCCCTTTCCCAGCTCCCTCAGCCCCTCCTGGGGCTCCAGCCCCTTCCCCAGCTCCCTTCCCTGCCCTGGACGCGCTCCAGCCCCTCCAGGGCTCTCTGGCCCAGAACAGATCCCAGGACTTGAGGTGCCAGTGCAGGGGGATGGGCACTGCCCTGGGCCTGCTGGCATCCAATAAATGATGGAGATTGTCCTTAGCCCACTTTCTGTTGCTGATACATCTATGGAAACATTTTTTATTGCATTTTATGGCTGTAGCCAGAGAAGTTTTAGCTGGGCTTTGGCCCTTCCCACATGCTCCAGGGAGCTGGATCTCCTGGATGTTTTCTCTCTGCATCTCCTGTAGGCTTTTGTCTCTGCAGGGTTTCATTGCCAGCAGACACCTGGCAGGCTGAAGTCCCTCATGAGAACCAGGGTTTGCAAAGGGAAGACTTCTCCCAGCTGCTTGTAGGATGTCTCCTCGGCCTCCTCATCTATGCTAGAGGGTCTAGGACAGTTTCCCTCTGACCCTGTTTGCACACTCATGTCTGAATAATGATTTTCCAGCATGCCAAAATCTGGATATGCAGAGACTCAGGACATTTTACAAAATTCCAACTAAGTTATTTGCTAAATATATTTGGGATTAGATTCAGAGAAACACTTCTGTGCTAGCAACAGCATGATTTAATTTTCTGAAAGCCTCTGAGTCTGGAGCTCAGATCAAGCTTTGACCTTTACATTGTGTTTAAACAGCCAAAACATCACTAATGGTGGGTTGATGATTTTCACCTGTATTTAACAACGTACTTTGTTGGGATTGGGAATATATTCCATGTCCCATGCCAGCCACAAACTACATGGAAACAGAACATTTCCTTTTGTAAACAGCAATGGAAATGGCTACAAAAGTAGTTTGAGCTCACTAAATGCTATCAGCTTTTTGCTGATCCAACAGAAGCCACTTGAGTGTTGCCTCTTGGAGCTCTCCAAGGAATTCCAGCCCAGGCAGGGTTTTTGAGGCCGTCAGCAGCTTTAATCATCCCAACTGGGTCTGCCAGGCATGTTTGAGTGGTTAGCAAATTAAAAAATGACTGTGCTCGTAGTTAAAAGCACTTGACACGTGCTAAAGAGGGCAAATCGTAGAAAAAGTGAGAAATTTCTGGGATCACAGCATAGCAGAGTTCATTATCAACTTTCCCCCTGGCACTCCCTGCTTCAGTCATTTTTCTTCAATGTTATCATTAAGAGCAAATTACCTGCTGCAATCCAGCCTATTTGGGCTCGGAGTAATGGCCTTAAACTTGCTTGGAAGACTAAGAATTCTCATCATCATTAAAGCTCCTCACACCAGGTAATTTGTGATTAAATAAACAAAAATCTCATCAGGTTATTGTTGCTCCTGATGTGATTATCAAGTACACTTTGCTTCTGTCACTTCAGAAAAATAACAAAATCGGGATTTACTTTTTATTTATGGTACTTTGCCACTGATGTAATTAGAAAAATCTCCAGAGAGATTTCCCAAGGAAATCTGTTTAGAAGTGAATTTTAATTATCTGAAATATTAATCATCTTTCGCCTCTGTTCTAAATTAATTTAGATGCAGTATTATGTCTGCAGCAGAACTTGAATCTAGCTGATAATATTCCCAAATAAACCACAGAGCAAGGATTGTGCTTGGCAGGAATCGCATTCATTCTCGCCAACCAAAGTTTCCCTGAGATTCACGACTAACATGAAACTTAAAAAAAAACCAATCCAGCTCCAATTATTTCTTCCGTGGCTGCATGATTCTGTAAGATTCCATCTGCTTGGGGGAAATGCCATTAATTTCTACAAACATGTCCCCAATATTGCTGAGGCTGCCCCTGGAAAAGGGACCTTGCATGACACACACGTGCGCTGTCCAGATAACTCCCAGCAGGAAAACTGTAATGGAATAAAGCCAGGGAAAATGGGGAAAGGGAAACACCAGGATTTTTTGGGGTTTTCATGCGTGCTTCTGCAGGCAACTCAAGACAAAGCCAGGAATTGTTACTTCCACTCTCCAGGGGAGGAAGGCTGGAGCACCTCTGCTAGGAAGACAGGAGAAGACAATTGGGAATGTCCAGCCTGGAGAAGAGAAGGCTCCAGGGAGACCTTAGAGCTTCTTCCAGTGCCTCAAGGGGCGCCAGGAGAGCTGGAGTGGGACTGGGGACAAAGGATGGAGGGACAGGACAAGGAAGAATGGCTTGATGGGAGATTGGGCAGGAATTGTTCCCTGGGAGGGTGGGCAGGCCCTGGCACAGGGTGCCCAGAGCAGCTGTGGCTGCCCCTGGATCCCTGGCAGTGCCCAAGGCCAGGGGAGCTTTTAGATCCTTCCCAACCCAAACCACTCTGGGATCCAAACAGACACAAAACCCTAGAATTTCTTGGCCCAGGAAAAAATGGGGAAAAACGCATTTCACTTTCACTGGAACTCGACAGGTGAAGATCCCAGCTGTGCATGGATTGCACCCCTAATTATGGAATGGCAGCATCATGAACACAGAGTTATTTCCCAGCTCTCTCTCCATATTTATCTCCATATACAGATTTCAACTCAAATCTGAATCATTTGTATAATAAGGAGTTCAATAAGAGAAGTTTTATAAAGCTAATTCCATGAAAAAAATTAGGAAGTGGTGCCAAACCCCCCAAATTTACAGGTTTTTGTAACTTCCTCAAAGCAACCACGGAAGATGGGACAGCCCAGAGCAGGTGGATGAGTTTGGTGGGTCTTACACCAGCTCACAGTTGTGAATGGTGCACTCGTGTAAATTCACCCTAAATTCATCCATATAAACTCTAAAATTTGAAGGATTTTACTGTTTAGTAGGTAACTCAACAAGAGTGCCTGAATTTCTGAATTGCTAAAGCAGGAAACTCTGAGTTTTTAACTCTCACAAGCTGAACACAAAAAATCCCATCAGCTTTTAAAGCCTTGGGATAAAATTGCTTGAACTCCTGAAATTTTCAGCATGCATCCCATATCATAATCTCCAGCAGCCACTAAAATTCCACAGGAAGAGCTTTTAAAAGATCAAGGTCTGGCCCGCCTGAAAATGGTTTTACCTCTAATTAAGATGCAGTGAAATCTTTAATTAAATACCTCATAGCCTCTTACTTTTAGTGAGTGCATGAAGACAATAAGGACAATTACTCCCAATTTGACAAAAGGGCTCCTCTGAAGGAAAGCCTCAGGAGGCGTTAGGAGAACGGATAAAGCATTAAATGGGATGTTCTGGAGCTCTGGAAGTTGAGTGCTCATTAAAATTAGTGTTCTGCATCTGTTTCTATTAACATTTCCAATCCAAAAAAGGCAGGATGTGGAGGGGAATTGCCCATGGCAGAAACATCCCAGCTTTTACAGTGATAACCCATATCAAAAAAGGGATGTACAGGAAAAACAAACACTTCTTTTTATGTCAGTCCTGGGAATCAGCTCTGATAAATAAACTGAGCATTTATCAAACAGCTCCTGGTGCTCGCCTGCCCACATTTTTGGAGGATTAAGAGCTTTGAGACCACTCAGAGACATTTTTTCAGCTCTCATTACCAGGCCACTTCAGTGCGGCATAAAATGTTCACCAACCAGGAAGAAAACCCTCCTTGTCTGCAAGGGATTTATCCAACACTAATCCAGGCTGATGATTTCTTCAGCTACAAAGGATGATCTAAATGCTCCAAAAAGAGATGGCTGGTACTAGGTGCTGGCTGGGAGACTGGAGACTGAGCCAGCAACATCCAGAAGTGATAGCAGATGACTCAGCCAGGTACTGGCTTTGTGCAGGCTTTGGAATCTTTCCCTGAAAAGGCTGGGAAATGTCTAAGAGGACCAAAATCAGAACACATTTGTGCTAACTGAAGTAAAGCAGGGCTTGAAAGGAAATATTTTCATAGAGGTGCTTCTCCCCCTTCACTCTGCTCAGGTGAGACTCCACCTGGAATTTTGTGCACAGTTCTGGTGCCTCCAGTGTAAGAAGATGATGGACCTGTTGGAGTGAGTCCAAGGGAGGTACCAGGATGATCCCAGGGATGGAGCAGCTCTGCTGGGAGGAAAGGCTGGGAGAGCTGGGATTGCCCAGCCTGGAGAGGAGAAGCTTTGGGGTGACCTCAGTGTGACCTTCCAGGGCCTGAAAGATCTACAGGAAACATGGGGGCAGGTTGTTTCCAAGGGATGGAGGGACAGGACACAGGGAATGGCTTCCCACTGCCAGAGGGCAGGGATGGGTGGGCTATTGGGCAGGAATTGTTCCCTGGGAGGGTGGGCAGGCCCTGGCACAGGGTGCCCAGAGCAGCTGTGGCTGCCCCTGGATCCCTGGCAATGCCCAAGGCCAGGCTGGACTTTGGAGCTTGGAAAACTCTGGGATAGTGACCTTGAAGATCATTTTATTCCAAGCCCTCCCACAGGCAGGGACACCTCCCACAGTTCTCTCTGTTTTCGTTTTATCCCATTTCTGTTCCCATTGTGGGCAGCCAGGCAGAGCCAGCTGGGAATTGCTCTGGCCAAGGCTGTTTGGGTGCTCCTGCTCACCTGGAATTCCAGGGGTGTTTTGGGGGAAGAGCTTCCCTGCATGGGGCTCATCAGTCACAGTATCCAACAGCCCAAACTTACCCACTCCCAGGGACTAAAAAAACCCAATAAATGGGAAATTCCTTAAGCTGCAGCTGGACACCACCTCTGGAAAGGAAGCTCAAGCTGATGTGTCAGGGAGAACTCACAATTAAAGGGATTGTTCACATGGAAAAAGTGCTCAGCTGCCTCAAACATTCCAGTTGAAATGTGCTTAAAATAATGGATTTTTATTCTTATAAGATTTATCAGTTATTTAGAAAGAACTGTAGCTGTTCCCAAGCTTTTCCTTGGCAGCCACTGCTCTGCTTTATCCCCCTCATTCCATCTGGCCTGGTTTTGTTGCTTTTTGCTTAATATTTCTCACTTATACCTGGAATTCAGCAGAAGTTCCTCTGGGAAAGGCAGGGTGAGCAACTTCAAGATGCACCAAGTAATTTGAAAAGCTATTTATGTATTTATATAAAATGTTACTACTTTTACAAGGTAGAAAAATCTATTGTAGATTGCTCCAAACAACAAAGGACAAAATGTTGATTTACCAGATTTCATGAAAACAAAATTTTCAGGCAGAACTTCCCAGATTTCAATGACCAGAAGGGTGTTTCAAATTTATAACACATGCAAAAGTAGCTATTAAAACATAATTTACATTCTCAGTCACTGCAAATAAAAAGAGAATTAAACTAGAAAAGAAAGGAGCAACTGGTAAGAATTTAAAGTGACATTTACTCAAAAGAGCCCTGCAAATCTTGCTGTGGCCTTTAGAGAAAAGCTCTGGGTTTTATGTTTTAATTGACATTTCACCAAGGACCTGAAGAATAACTATCAGAGGTCTCTGATGCCTTCAGGCCAAGAGGTTCTGACCACTTTGAAATCCACAGAAATAATAAAATAAAAATTTCTCAAAATAAAAACATTACAAAGTATCTCCGAGGAAGTGCTTGACTCTGGCACAAATTGTTTCTGTTTTAACTGAGCAACTCTTCATAATAATCAGAAATCTGTGGGGTTTTTGCAGCAAAACCCATTAACAGTACATTCTAATGATGGCCTAAGGTTTTAGACATCAGTTAAATTAAGAAAATCCCACATTTTCACCCCCAGATTTGTTCATATGGATACACATTCCTACGTGGAAGATACACAGAGTTGTAAATAACTTGCTGTGTGAAGGTTTCATTTTAAGGATCACTTCAAATAAAATCAAGAGACACTTTCATCTCCATCTCCAACAAATGAAGTTCTGTTGGATTAATTTAACAGTAAAAACTCACTTTTACCCTTATATGCTATAAATTCCTAAATAATTTAGGAAATACACACAGAAAACGATGTCCCAGGTGTCTTTCACCCTCCTGTGTTTCACTTAAATTAATATTTGTTTACTGAAATGGAGAGCCCACGTCCAATGACACCATTCTTACCTCCTCCTCCTTCCCCCAAACCTGCTCTTCTGCTCCTGGAAAAATTCAAATCTGCCTTATCTGCAGAGAAATCCCACACAGGTGCTGGGCCTTTCCAGCTGGATCCCCACAGCATCCATATTAATTTAACAACGTTGGGATTTGCTGAAAACAATGGTTGTCTCTGAGGAGCTGATTAGGTCTGAAAAGCTTTTATTGCAGATGATGGAAAAATCTGGCTGGGCTTTTATTCTGGATATGGGAATTACATACATTAGTGGCAAAAATAACAACAGGAAAAGTTTAGCTTGGAGACTTCAAATTAGTTGGGCTCTTATAAACAGGCATATTTTAAAGCTACAATTATTTTTTTTAATAGATACATATTTCTTTCCCTGAACTGATAAAATAAATGTATTAGTACCCTGCAAATTCCAACAGGTTTAAAACCCCCAAACCACACAAGTAAAATACTGATGATAACTAGGAATATTCCATCCCTTAAGGCAAGTTTAGAGCAAGGTCCCCTTGCTGAGCAGAGAAAAGGTTGTGTGCTTTTAAACCAAATTTCCAGTGAATTCCTATCAAATACTTTGTGACACCATTTAATGTCAAAGCCAGCTTGAAATAAATAGAGATTTTCCAGTAGCACAGGCTGGCTCAGGCAGAAAAAGAAACACAGCCCTTTATGCCTGGTAGTTTTACTTTTAAAGTAAAAAAGATGAGAAACAAAACTACCAGCCATTATTTTAAAATAAAAAGCACCTTTGAAAACCCCCTTTAAAAGCTTTCCTCCATAGCTGGCTGACTTTTATGGCCCTTGCATTTATTAGAGGCTTCAGGGTAACTTCATTTTTAAATCTTCATAAACATCAACAGGTGCTCATGTGATAGTGACAAAAAATGTTACAAAATGTTCAGTAGGGTTTGGGGTTGTTAAATGAAAAATGAAATAACTGTGCACTGGAAATGCTGATTGCACAGGACTAAGGATTATAAATGCACTTAATCAGAACTATTTTGTTTCCCCTCAGTGATCTTTTAGTCTTCAAAACTTAGACACAGCAATTTTAAGATGGAGCTTTTATCAGAATGGCCAAAGAGAGCCCAAAATACCTCACTGCAAAGCAACAACGTTTATTTAATGTTAAATAAAAGCTGCCCAAACCCCAATCACACCATATTTAGCTAAGCTGTATCTGATTTCTGTCCAAGAACTTCATCAGCTTTTAATGTGCGTGGCACATTCCCCATGAACTCTTCCCCCCTGCGGATTATTCTCCTTCTTTTGCCAAACACTGGCAATTAAAAATTAAACCTGGCTGGCAGAACAGCTCTGGCTTTTCCTGTCCTCAGAGGATCAGCTGGTCACTGATGTTCATCAGGCACTGATGACAAAAATTGACATCAAACTACAGAACAGGCAATGAGTCAGGGGTGTGTGCCCAGTTCTGTCACTCAAGGGGCTTCACTGGGGAGCAGCAGAAAAAAACAGGGACAAAAATAAACTTTGTCCCCAGACCAAGTGCCCTGGGTTCAAATACTGCCCATGAAATGTGCAGCTGGTGAGCTCTGCAGTCCTACTGATGCCTTAAGTTTTATCTTTCATGTATTTTAGACTCTGTGCTGCCCAGGGGGCAGCTCTGAGCTCACACCCAGGGTCACTCAGCTCTGCACAGAGCAGGGACACAAAACAAATCCTGTTCCTGCTGCACACCAAGGACAACTTTCAGCCCAACAGCACAAACAAGGGTGGCTGGAGGGAGGGACATGAAGGATGGGACCTCACAGCCTGGAGCTGGAATTGGACAATTAAACCCCAAAATGCAAATGGACCAAAACTTATCACAGTGTGAGACCTGGTGACCGCTCAGACATTTTGTGACCATTCTAAACCCACCTTGGGTGTGACCCTGATCAGACTCTTGTCCTGCCCAAGGTGTATTAAAGGCCTTTCAATAAATCCCTGCTTTATTCTCTGGCTCTGTCCAGTCTCTGTTCCAGGTCAGCCTTCCCAAGGCATCACCACATCAATCTGGGATGGCTCAGCTGGGCAGTGCACGGTGACTGTGACATCAAACAGTGACAACCTCACAAAACTGAGGTTTGTTTCCTCTTGAACTACCCCAAAGACAGGCACAGCTCCCCTTCCTGCCCATTCCTCTCATTCTCTGAAGCTGGATAAAGAGCTTTCCTAAAGCCTCCCTGACAGACAGGAGCTGTAGCACTGATTTTCCAGCTCCAGGAGGCAGCCTTGGAAATGCAGCCTGAACAGCAAAGCCAGGCTGGCATGAAACAAACGCAGGAGTTACTGCTCTGGGAAGCTCTGAGTCGATGGGAGAGGAGGGCCCTTTGGAGGGATTGAGTTCCCTTCCTCTTGGGTGTGGAATAACTAAGAGAAGTTTTTCCTTACCGGGGGATCCTGATCCTCAGCTGAGACCGTGGTGATAACGGTGCCCTTGACTGCATCAGGAGCAACCATTCCCCTGTAGAGCTTCTGGCTGAACACTGGCGAGTAATCGTTCATATCCTGCAAAAAACAGAATTCACAGCTCAAACCTGGAGTTCCAACAGAATCCCAGAGGCTTTCACAAATGTTTTTGTGGAGTCTCCACCTCCCCTCCCTAGGAAGTGCCATTCCCAGGCTCTCCTGATTCCATTACCCCTGCACAAAATGACGGGAGAGGGTGCCGAAGATTCACCAAAAAATGGATGTGGGACTGCTCAGCTGAAGGGAATTCTGCAGGAAAACACAGCCCCACAAAAGAACAGAGCAGACAATTCCACACCACCTGCTCCTGCGGCAGCAGGCTCAGCTCATTTTCCAAAAGGAATGAGCTGCTCTGGCTCGATGGTGTTTGTTACCTCTAATATCCAATAAATTAAGGGGAAATAAGGTGACCTTTGCAAGACAAAAGGGCATTTGCACAAATTCTTGTGCCTCAGATTGGCAATGATACATAAATATATGTAGATATACATCTAAACATATCTCAAATATTTTGCAGGGTCATCCAGAGTTGCACATCTCTTTGTGTGGAGAGTAAAAATAAACTCAGTTTTTCTATTTTTCCTTTTACAAAACAAGATGTCTACCAAAACACTTTTTCCAATTAAAGTTTATTCTTCTCTAGAAAGTCTTTAGGTGTGGGGTATATTCACATCAGACCAGCCTGTCACTCATTTAATGTTGTGAGTTATTAATTGGGAGATGTCACTTGGTCCAGTGGAAGGTGTCCCTGCCCATGGCAGGGGTGGAAGAGGATAGGCTTTAATGTCCCTTCCAACACCACCTATTCCATGATTCTGTGGGAATCTGGAGACAGAGATTCAAGTCCAAGGAGTGCTTTTCCCAGAGCAGTGAAGGAGCAGGAAGAGGGGTTTAACACCCAGGTATTAAATATTTACATTTTTAACTTAGTGGGGCACAAGCATGAAAGGTCCCTTGGTGTCCCCATAAACCAAAAAACAAGAATGTCCCTGTGTACAGTGACATTCCCAAGGTTATTTTATGCTGGGAATGCTGCACCACAGGGATTCTTCTCCTGCTCTAGCTGTGTTTGGCCTGTCCCCACCTGTCTGGGGGCACCTGGGTTAGTATCAGTGCATTACAGCAAGTGACTGGCTTAGTGAGTTTTAAATTACATATTGATTTCCTCCTTAGAGCCCTCCCTCCCCTCCTGCTTTGTTTCTCCTCTTTGGCATTCCCAGATGAGAGCCTCACTTCCCAACATTTTTGTTCAGCATCTTCATACTCCTTGCAGAAAGGGCAGTGCTTGTTTCCAAGCAATCTTTTTTCCTAAATACCAGCCCTGTGTAGGTCCTGGGAATGAGCTGTGTCCTGCTCAGAGAATAGGGAATGTGGTGGGGAAGTGGGATCATGCACGAGGGTGACAGCTGAGTTAACGAGCTGGCATCAAGAAATCCCTTCACAGCTCTTAACTTGCTTTTGAAGGTGCAAATGTGCCTTCTCAAGACCATTAAAATTAAACCATCTCTCCCAAACTGTGCTTTCTTTGTGCTTCATCCTTGATCTTTGTGCAGGGGAAGGGATGTCAGGATCGTGCAGAGCTTTTGTGCTGCCCCACGGGAGCAAGGAGGAATAAAACCAACAAAAAGTGGTAGACAAAGAGTATCTATGGTAGGGAGAGGGCTTTGGGGGTGTTATGCTTTGCCTTTTGCTCTGTTTTGTAAATAAATCTGCATAAAAATAGAATAAATCTGTGGCCAGAGAAGCAGTGACACAAAGGCTGGTTTGTAGTTACCTGTAAATACGTGGCTGTTATTACCTTACTGTCAAAATAGGCAGCACAGGTATTTGGAAGTGAGAAATATGGAGAATCCATCACCCAGATTTCCCATTTCCATATTTTGGAGCATGTCTGATCGTTAATAGAAGCGTGGATTTGAGTTAATGGCAGCCTGGATTTATGTGGCTGGAGCAGTGAACTGGGGAAGGTTTTAAGATGCTGCAATTTGGCTGCACTTGTGGGATTATGCCTCAGATTTAAAAAGTGATTTAAGGACTTCTTACAACCGTTTTGGGGGAGGTTTACTGCCCCATTCCTGAACCTGTGCTTGGAGATTGGACTCATGTGCTGCATCCACTTCTGTGCAAGGGCTAGAGGTGTTTTAAGAAGCCATCAGATGTAATCTTCAATTATTTACCTGTTTACAAGCAAAACACATCTGGGGCTTTGGTCTCTGCTCAGAACAAAGCCCAGGACCTGCTCCAAATATTTGTTGTCCAAAGTCTCTCTGTGCAGAAAACCTGAAAATTCCATCTCTGCATCTGTCCAGCATTAAATTCTCTTTGATAGCAACAACTGGATTGAGGACCTTGGAGAGAGACAATTTACAAGGGCCTGGAGGGACAGGACACAGGGAATGGCTTCCCACTGCCAGGGGTCAGGGATGGATGGGATATTGGGCAGGAATTGTTCCCTGGCAGGGTGGGCAGGCCCTGGCACAGGGTGCCCAGAGCAGCTGTGGCTGCCCCTGGATCCCTGGAAGTGTCCAAGGCCAGGCTGGACTCTGGGGATTGGAGCAGTGTGGGACAGTGCAAGGTGTCCCTGCCCATGGCAGGGAGTGGAACTAGGTGAGTTTTGAGGTCCTTTCCAACCCAAACCACTCTGGGATTCCATGAATCACCTGATTTCATCGGACACTGGAGCATCAAGAACTTCAGTCCCTTCCCATCCTTATGTATTCTCTTGGCCTCTCATAATGAACACACCTTAATAACACCAAGTTCAAACCTTTGTGATGATGCTGATAATACCTTGAATTTTGTCTGAGTGGGTGCAGAGCTGGTTTACACAGGGCTTTGTCTGAAGCTGCACAGAACAGGGCCTGGCTCACATGGCACAACTGCATCTCTTTCCCATTTAGTGCTCAGCACGCCCTAAAGTAGCTCATCCTATAAATTAAGGGATAATATTCATGATGGAATACACGAGGCAATAAATGACTGGCAGATGATTGAACTGATCACTTGAGATGGAAGGAAAGAAATAAATCTGTTTACCAGCACTGTAGCCCAACCCCAGGCCTGTTATTCCATTAGTGTCACCAGAAATGAGAAATATTTTGGAGGCAATCCAGCTGATTTTTTTTTTAACCTTCCTATAAGTTTTGTGATGCTGCTCTGTTCATTAAATGGGGAAAAAAAGTTAATTGTGTGGTTTTTCCTGCTGCCCCCAGGATCCCATTGGCCTCCTTGGCCCCAGGACACTCTGCTGCCTCAGGGACAGCTCTGTGTCCCCCAGATCCTTCCCTACAGAGCTGCTCCAGCAGGGACCCCCCAATCTGTGCTGGTGCCTGGGGTTGTTCCTCCCCAATCATTAATCAACAATTTGAACAATCCTGGGCCCAGTACTGAGCCCTGGGGACACCCCCAGTGACAGCCACCAAGCACACCCTGTGCTACTGATCACTACCCCTGTGATCAGCCAGTTCTCAATCACCTCACTGCCTCCTCATCCTCATTTTATTGGCATTGTTAGAACTGAATCCTTCTGTTTTTATTTATTCTTGTTGCTCTCTCACTTTGAATCCTTCACCTGAGACAATGGTTTTGTTACACTACACAATGTCCTTAAAAACTCCCAACCCAGAAAGAGGAGAAAAGCTCTTCTACAAACAAGAAAGAGGCAAAATAATACAAAAATAATGCTGGTAATAAGAAGAGGAGGACACAGCATAAAATACGCAATGCCCTTACAGGCCCCATGATACAGAAATTCTCAATACTTGTGTTTAGGAATGTATTAGTCACTTAAGAGTAACTGTTTTTGTTAACAAACCCTATTACCACAGTAGTTGCTTCCAAATGCTAAATCCTAATAATGTGAACTGCAAGGATTTTGTTTTTTCCAGTACTGGGAATCATCTGGATTGTGAGGGGATGTGTGTGGGTACTACAAGAAGCAAAACAAACTCAGCCCTCCCAGACACCCTGTGGCTTCTTGCAGCTTCAGGGGAAAAGTTAAGAAAGCAGTCAGAGGAATCTGAGACCAGGGAAAAGAGAAAAATCGTGGTCTGTTTGAGGTGGTGGGAAAAAATCAGGGCCATTTACACTATTCCTCCTGGAAATACTTGAATGGATGCAACAATTATCATTCTATGACTCCCTGAGGGGGGTTGGAGTCAGGTGGGGATCGGGTTCTTCTCTCAGGGAACAACAACAGGACAGAAGGAAACAACTTCAAGTGTGCCAGGGGAGTTTCAGGTTGGATATTAGGAGCCATGTCTTCACCCAGAGGGTGGCCAGGTATTGGAAGGGGCAGGGGTGGGGTTACAGTCCCTGGAAGTGCTCAGAAGATGTATAGATGTGGCACCTGGGGACACAGTTTAGTGGTGCAGGGTTAATGGTTTCACTCAGTGATCTCAGAGGTCATTTCCAATTAAATGGTTCTATGAATTCATTGATTTACCTTTGGCTTTCTCTGCCAAAGGAGTCCTAGGACATCCCATCCTTACAATGCAAGGAGCCTTTTGGCTGCAGCAGAGGCCAATAACTTGTTTCATCCCGACATGAGCCTACAGATGAAGTTATTCCTCCTGCAGTGAAAGCCCTGCTCTGCAATCTGTGCCTCGACCTAGCTGAGGGCAGGTTAATATGAACTATTTGTAACTTGTCATGCCAAGGGCTGGGAGTCCAAAGATCAGCCCAGTGTGCATCCCCCTCCTGCAGCCAGAGGGAGTGAGGGGCTCTGGGTGCGCTCATTCCGCTGGATATCGCACAAATGATGGACGGCACCATCAGGCATCCATAGCTGCTTAACAGAATTCCATTACCCAGGAAAAATTACAGTGCTGGCAGTGAAGAGCAGGGCTGGGAGAAATGACAAATGTGAGCGCAGCAGCGGGAGCCCCGGAGGGCTGGAGAGCTCAGTAATAACACAAATAAAGTTCTGAGGCTTGGAGGGGCTGGATCTGTGATGGAGACATGAGCTTGGCCCCAGCACTGCCTCTGCTTCCCTCCAGTTTAATTTTGTCTTATGTTAGGGACTGTGGGGCGTCTGCACTCGGTTTAGTTCCTATTTGGGCTCTCAAACCCTGTAGTGAAGCACTTACTCAAAGCCCAGCCTCTAAATAAAGGGAAAGCTCAGGAACTACTCAGAGGAAACACATCCAGTTCCTGCAGAAGGAGCAGAAGATGCTGAGTGGGAGGGAGAGGGTTGCCTGTTCTCGTTCTCACTTGGTTTCAAGACTCTGCAGCCTGCTCGTGCTGCTCTGACTCTTGGATCAGCCTTCTGAGGTGTCCTGAGGATCCTTCCCATCTCAAAGAGGGACAGCACAGGGTTCTGCCTTCACCCTCTACCCTCTCCTCCCACCCCTGTGAATTTTCTATCTGGGAAGTTCATCTTTAAGCTCAAATTAAACCATCCAGACACCTCTCGTCACCAATGTTTAAAATATCTGTCACCTGACATAAAACCCTCTAATGACATCTGCCCAACACACTGAGATATTGAATCTGGTTTTTCCACAAGTCCTCCTCCGTTCTGTCAAGTGCCACTTGAAATTCCCCTGTCCTACCTCTGACTCCAGGCTGGGACCTATGCACCATCTTCATCTCAGCACTTAAATAATATTTGATTATGTCCCCTGCTCTGCTGCAAAACTCACCCTGTCACTGAGTACAAAAACACTCACCTTAAATTGGATTTATTTTCTTTCTCACTTAAAGCATCCCCTGCTTGTACTCCCTCCCAGACCCTGTTCTGCCCCCAGCCAAATACCTTTTTACTCCAAAATTGTTTCTTCTGGCTCCAGCCTGCTGTTCCAACCTCTCCAAAGCATCATCATGTTCCCATTTTGTTGCCCAACTGTATGAAGAGTTTCCAGGAGAGCAAGAGCTGACTTTTTGATCCTATTAATCCCCTCCTTAAATTCCCTATTCCCACAGCACCTCCTTTGAGAGTGCAGAAGCTGCTGGTACACTGAGGCCACTGAGCTGAACAGTAATTTTCCCTGACATTAATTAATACAATCAACCACGCAATCAAACAGACAACAGCTTTTCTCTGAATGCAATCCTACCAGAAAACCTTCAAAAAAAAACCAAAAAACCCACCCAAACCAACCCAAACTATTCTTTCAAAAATTCAGTGTGCTGGAAAAACGTTTATTTTAGGAAAAAAAGTGAGGTTTGAGCAACTTTCTCTGTAAAAGTCCAATGGAAGAAGCTCAGGGAATGATAGAAAAGCTGCATCCTGTGAATGATGTGGAATGTGCTGGGGAAAAGCACAGATCAGTCGGGAGCAGGTGACCTGCACCTCACACTGAGACATTTTGCAGACAGAGAGGCATCATAGAAGCCTCCTGGCATCATCACCAGAGCTGATAATGGGAGACATTAACTGTCCAAAAAGAACTGTGAGCTCAGTAGAGACTGACAAACAGAATTACTCAAAACCATGTGGCAATTCAAGCACCTGCAGATACAGAATAGGCTGAGCCCCAGACTGCCAAATACTTTTCACAGACACATTTAAACTGAATGTTTGTGAGCTTTGCTTTTGGTCCTGCTACAATTTTTGCTCCTTCTCTACAATCTGAGCAATTAAAGTCTCTTCTCTCCCACAGTTCACAAAACTCAAGCAACTACTCAAAAGGACAGAATGACTGACAGAGCTGCACCTTTGGGAATGCCAGGGGTAGGATTGAGGCACCTGAGCTCTCCCCTCCTCTTGGACACAGGCAAATGGAGATGGGGAAGTGCTGCTATCCCAGCTAGAAACACTTTTCATTTGTGGATCATTCCCAAGCAGACACCAGCACCCCCATATTCCTGGGGAGGCTCCTGAAACCCTGAGGTGAGGCTGTAACTCACTGCAGCTCATGGTACGAGACACTAAATCAGGCTGTTCCTCTGCAGAGCTGGATTTTCCAGCAGCAGAATCTGGAATCCAGGATGTGCTGTGCCACACCAGCACTCAGTAAGACCCAGGGGGTCTTAAAATTACAATTTGTGGGCTGAAAAGTGATTGTGTTACTTTTGCAGACAATTCCATGAGGGGTTTATTTCAGTCTTTTAGGGATTCTAAAGGACAAAATGTTTGTATTTGTGTCAGGTGTTCTTTGATTTCATAAATCCAGGATTTAACTACATAATTGCACACGGGAAGATAATTACAGGTGTTATAAAGTACGTGTTTAACTGAACTAACTGCTGGCAGAATAAGGCTCAGACAGGGGAGATGCAGGACAGCAGGGAGCCCTGCTGTTCCCTGACTGCTGGGGGATGGAATGTTCTGGCATGACTGGGAGAGGATGCTGTTGGACAAGGAGTGACCCCTTTACCTTGACTCTGACGGTGACAGTGGCCAGCCCGGGAGGCATTGTGCCCTTGCTGTCGAAGGCTTCCACGAGGAAGGTGAAGGTTGCTTCTGTGTCAGAGAAGGATTCATAATCCAAGGATTTCCTGAGTGACAGCTCTCCTGTGTGCTTGTTCAGGGCAAAATACTGCCGGGCTTCCTCCGTGCGGATCCGATAGTTCACGTCAGCACCCAGGTCCACGTCCTTGGCCTGCAGGGAACAGAGGGACATCAAATAAAATCCATTCTCACAGAATATCCCTCTGAGATTTAAAGGGCAAACTGTTGGAAACATCTTGAGTTTAGATGTGTTGCTGTAAGTGTACTCAGTGTGGACAGACACGAGGAGTGAATTTCACTGAAGGTTCAAGCCATGGGAAATGAGCACAGTGCTCTGGGAAAATAGCAGTGGAAACTGAATCTGGTCTTAGTTCTCCTTCCCGGGCACCTGTTATTGGCCACTGCCAGGATCACAGAATCCTAGGATGGTTTGGGTTGGAAGGGACCTTAAAACCATCCAGTGCCATCCCTGCCATGAGCAGGGACACCTTCCACTATCCCAGGCTGCTCCAAGCTCCAAAGTCTAGCCTGGTTGTGGACAATTCCAGGGATCCAGGAGCAGCCAGAGCTGCTCTGGGCATCCTGTGCCAGAACTTCCTGACCCTCCCAGGGAACAATTCCTTCCTAACATCTGATTTATATCTCTCCTCTTTTAGCTTAAAACTCTTCCCCTTGGTCTGTTGCTGTCTGCCTGTGTAGACAGTGGCAGTGTAGGTTTTGCTGTTTCATTGCTTGTTTTCATTAATTGCTATTATTTCCTAAATAACCTTGTCTTTAAAGGTTTCTATTGGTACCTGGCTAAAGGCCAAGCCTTTTTCAGAAACACAGAATCACAGAAACAGAGCATCATGGAGTCTCAGAAGGGTTTGGGTTGAAAGGGACATCAAAGCCCACCCAGTGCCACCCCTGCCATGGGCAGGGACACCTTCCACTATCCCAGGCTGCTCCAAGCTCCAAAGTCTAGCCTGGTTGTGGACAATTCCAGGGATCCAGGAGCAGCCACAACTCTGGGCAAAAAACCTTGCCCCCATACTCCAGTTCACCATCTTTTATTGCAGTCTCACTGCCAAGTCAAATAAGAACCGTGAATATTTCAGAACAAACGCACACCACCTTCACTCACCGATGCTTCCTTACCTCCAGCTGCAGGAAGACAGTTCCTGGTGGGAGGTTTTCTGGCACACAGACGGTGTAGGAGGAGTTGGTGAACACAGGGCTGTTGTCATCAATATCCAGCACCTTGATGGCCAAGGTGAGCGTGGAGCGCCGGGGGTCCACAGCTCCGTCTGTGGCCTCCACGATGAGCTCGTAGTAATCCCTCACTTCCCTGTTCAGTTTCACTGCTGTGTAAATGCTGCCGTTGGAGGTGATCCGGAAAAGGTTCTTGAAGTTTGCCAGACTGTAATGGACTTGCCCATTAACCCCAGCATCTGCATCTGTGGCCTGAAGAGACAGCAGGGAAACCATGGATTAATGCACAAATTGCAAACCACTGAGGGAGGAGCCCACAGGAGAGAAGCCAGGTGAGGCAGGGAAGGATTCTGGCAAATCTGTGGTGTCCAGAAGGGCTTGTCTGGGGCAGCCTGCCTCTCTCTGAGCTTTGGCTGAAGATAAAACACACCACAGAAACCAATGGCTCCGTTCCCAGCGACAGAAGCCAGGCTAACTGCAACCCAGCTGGATTACTTCAGGAGAAAAGGCACATTCAACTGCTCAGCCTTGGAAACTTTTGACAGGACAAGAGGGCGTAGCCTGAAGTTGTGTCAGGGGAGGATCAGGCTGGAGATCAGGAGGAATTTCTCCCTGGAAAGGGTGCTCAGGCCTCGGCAGGGGCTGCCCAGGGAGGTTGGAGTGCCCACGGCTGGAGGTGGCACTCAGTGCTCTGGGCTGGGATCAGGCACAGGCTGGACTCAGTCCTGGAAGTTTTTACAACCTAAATAATTCTGGCATTCTATCCTCTGAACTTCAACAGAAGATGAATTTGGTGCTTGTGAAGCCAAGCCCTCAGATAATTCTAATGCTGAAGGATCTTCAGGATTGGGTGGTGCCTGAGAGGAATTTTTATTTAACACTGATGTAGGGTTTCACTGCTGTCCAAATCCTTATGGAATATGAATTTAGATGAAGGATGGATGCAGACAGACAGAAGGGACACATCAATTAGAAAGTTTCTTACCACTTAACACATTTGTCACACTCAGTGATATTTTCAACGCTGTTCTCTGAAGAACTACTTAAATTTCTGTTTTGTTCATCCTGTTCTTCAAACCCAAACATTATCACATTTCATCCTTATTCTTCTGTGCTCAGAACAGAAGACGATTGCCACAGAAAACCATCTCAATTTCTTTAGCTGGATCTTTGTTCTCACACACTGAACTAAGCCTCAGATTTCAGTGTCAGCCAAGTAATTCTTGTTATCACATAATTATAAGGATGGGCAAAATTAATAGGGTTTCATAGAGCTCTCAGGTTGAAATGCTGACCTGTTATTTTGCCTCCTTTTAATTAAATTACGGCATGGTGAACAAGGTTATGTAAATTAAACAAAGGGCACTCTGTGAGCAAGGTATTCTCGTTTATTTGCCTTTATGAATGACATCTGTGAAGATCATAAGAGATTTGCATGTTTTGTTTTCAGAACAGTTGCTAGGAATGCTTAATTCTGGTGACGGTGTTCATTGTAAGGCTTGGTAATGAAATAATTTATCTTGCTAGAAATCAATTAAAAGTTAATTAAAATTGCTAATAAGGAAAAAAATCACAATGTTTCTTCCCTTCATAACACCCATGTGCTAAGGAGGGTTTGCTACAACTTCATTGTGACTGGTCCATAGGCATATAGCATCCTTCTAATCCACATCTGTCAGCTGCATTTCCTTAATCTCCAATCAATTCAATATCCCCTGCAGAAATAACAGATCTAAACTAAAAAACCCAAACAAACCAAAAAGCCCCATAGGAATCTCCAAGAGTAATCTGAAATAGGCCTGTAATTGGAAACCGTGACAAAAAATTCTCGTGAGACAACAGATTTGTATCAGGTTAGTTTGGAAGGATGTTTTGGAATAGATAAACTTCTTGTTTCGGAAAGGAAATTAAAATGACTTTCCAATATATGCCAGGCTTTGCAATGGGGTTCCGAAAAATCTGACTCTGAATGTTGTGAACTCATTTGTGCACATCCTTAGGCAGAAACACCTTTGCCATATTCTGCAGGACTGATTTGATTGACAGAATCCCAGGATCCCTGAGGCTGGAAAATCCCTCCCAGAACCAGCTGTGCCCGAT
>VYXD01009481.1:201138-269587 GCA_013397195.1 Hylia prasina
AGGTCCCTCGAGCACTCCCAGGGCCTTTCCCCACGGGCCCTTTCCAGCCCCTGTGCCCAGCCTGGAGCTGCAGGGCCTGGGGTGAGCCCAGGGCAGCTCCCGGCCCTCGGCCTCGCTGAACCCCCATGGATCCAGCCTGTCCTGATCCCTCTGCAGAGCTTCCTGCCCTCCTGCACACCCACACTCCCACCTGGCTGCGTGTTCTTTGAGAAGTTACTGAGGGTGCACTTGATCCTCTCATCCAGATCGTTGATAAAGATATTAAACAGTTATTTCCACAAAGAGTAGCAAGCATAGCATCAATAATAAATCCAATTATCTAATTGGGATTATACCACCGTAATACTGGTTAAGAATTAACATTTTTATCACTCTAAACTTGAAGAGAGATAATGTTCTCTTTATGGATCAGAAAGAAAAAGAGTTTAATCTGTTTCCTAAAGGAATCCTGTCTCAAGGGTGCACAACTGTTTCCACATGGAAATAATTTCCCAGAGCCTCTCAGTGTCCCTGGACAACTACTTGCTATTTGTGTAGACACTCTCTTCCCCCCTTGCAGTCACCACTTGGTACCAAAATGGACAACTTTAACCCCAATTTCACTCCCGGATCTGTCATCAACAGGTACAAGGCTTGCCATGAAGTGAGGGAACAGGAGGTGTGGAAAATGGGCAGCTTTCAGAAAGTTCTGCTTCAAAAAACCAGCCCTGGTTGAATTTATCCCGACCCTGACAACAGGAACCAGTGACATCCCAATAAATTTAATCCCATTTGGTCATTACCAACACTGGGCAGAATTCCATGAGTGAAGAGGTACAGAGGTGGAGAGGAGCAAGGAAACAGTTCAATCCCACATAATCTGAATCCTAAAGAAAGTTGTAAAGCCAAGGAGAAAACGGCAGGACTAAAAAGAGGCGGGAGCACATTCCTATGCCCAAGGCTTTCCACCACGACTGATCCCCCATGATTTGCACAAAAAATATGGGGAGAGTCCTGAAGTTTTGGTAGGTAAAGGGCCACCAGACAACAGCAGACCTTAAAAGGAGCTGCAGATGTATTTAGTGGCAGATGTATTAGCCTTGCAGAGGCTGCTCCTACCTGACACGAGGCAGCAGAAACAGCAGCAGTGATTGCTGGAGGCAACACAGCCCTCAAAGGCCACTGGGGACACAGGCACCATGGAAAGTGAGACCAAAAAAACGCAACCCAGAATAAAAAACCCCAAACAAGAGGAGAGAACTAAGAAAAAGAAGTAAATTAAAAAGAAATATAAGAGATTTCAAGACAGGGCCACAGTGTCATTGCATCTCAAATGCTGGCCCATTTCTACCTTGCTTATCTCATAAAATCAAAGAATCTCAGACTGGTTTGGGTTGGAAGGGACCTTAAAGCCCATTCAGTCCCACCCCTGCCATGGGCAGGGACACCTTCCACCGTCCCAGGCTGCTCCAAGCCCCAAAATCCAGCCTGGCCTTGGACACTTGCAGGGATCCAGGGGCAGCCACAGCTGCTCTGGGCACCCTGTGCCAGGGCCTGCCCACCCTGCCAGGGAACAATTCCTGCCCAATATCCCATCCAGCCCTGCCCTTTGGCAGTAAGAACCCATTCCCCCTTGTCCTGGCNCAAGAACCTATTCCCTGTGTCCTGGAACTCCAGTTCCTGTTGCAGGGTCCCTCTCCAGCTTCCCTGTATCCCTTCAGGCCCTGGAAGGAGCTGTGAGGTCTCCACACAACCTTCTCCTCTCCAGGCTGAGCAGCCCCAGCTCTCCCAGCCTGGCTCCACAGGGAAGGTGCTCCAGTCCCCTCAGCATCTTCGTGGCCCCCTCTGGACCTGCTCCAACAGCTCCATGTCCTTCTTGTGTTGGAGGCACCAGAACTGTGCACAGAATTCCAGGTGGGCTCTCACCTGAACAGAATAGAGGGAGAGCATCCCCTCCCTCCACACTGTGGGATGAGCCCAGGATACATCTCACGCTGTTTATCCAGAATCAGGAAAAATGTGTCTATCCAAAGAGACAGAGGAAGGACTGCTGTTATTCCGGTGACTCCTCAGATCTCCAGGATGACTCTTATTTCCATCTCTAATTCATGAAGTACTGCATGATAAAACAAACCTGGAAACCTGGGAATATAAATGACTCACTACTTTATTTCCCAGAAAATACATCCCACGGTTATTAGAGATGCCATCACCTACAAGGTGACAGCCTTTACCTGATATGGTACATTCAGATTTGTGTTACCAGCTCTGCTTCCACGTTACCAGGAAACACTCAGGAATACAAACCAACCGTGTTCCAGAGTAACGAATTATCTCCCTCCATCTCAAACAGCAGGAAAACACAGTCCTGGGAGATGGGAATGACTAAGACACCTCTGAAGGATCATTAACTCTGAAATATAATGACAAGGGCTTGAATGTCAACAATATTCATTATATCATTATCATCCTTTGCAAAAGAAACCTCCTATTATATCCTCAACTCTTGCTCACGATGGTGACAGGATTTAGGCAGGTTAATTGAGGATTTGTGCCTGGAATGTTGGAGCTGCAAAACAGCAAAACAAGGTTGTTATTCCTACTTGTCTCCAAATCAGAGACAAGGATGGTGGGCATCTCCCTTTCCTGCAGGCTGAAACATTTCTTAGGGACCACTCTGCCACAAAAATAGCTTCCTTCAGTTTAAATTTCCCTTCTTCAGGAGAAAAAAGTTCCCCACAATCCCTACCCAAGCCAACCCAACTCCTGATTTTGGACGACCCCCCCAATATTCCAGCAAACCCCACAGCTCAAGGTAGGAATTGTGCTGGAGGATCCAAATGATGCTGTTGGTGAGAATTATTGTTCTCATGGCAGATAACATGATTTTTTTATTACTAGGGGTTTAATAGGTTTATTATTGAAGGTTTAATGGGTTTATTACTCTGGGTTGGAAGTATTCCCAAGCCCTTCATTTGTGTCAAACAGCAAATCAAGTGTGGGTGGGAGTGTTAGATTGGATTCTGTACTTGTTTTGCAGGGAGATTACAGTCTGTGCCCACAGGACAAAATTAACATCTCCCAGATGCAGTCAGAGGCCACAAATATCTGAAATGTGCCTGACCTCTTGGTCATAAACCTAATATTTGTATGTATTTTAAGGAGGGAACATCAGTCATCTGTAAAAGTTTGGACTTCCTTTCCTTCTTCCCTAAAAGAAAGGCTTTTTCTCTCTTTTGTTGCTTCTAGCCTGCTTTTACACAGCCTTTCAGTTTTTAAATTTTCTTAGAGGGATGGAGCAGCTCTGCTGGGAGGAAATGCTGTGAGAACTGGCATTGTTTAGCCTGGAGAGAAGAAGCTTTGGGGTGAGCTCATTTTGACCTTCCAGTGCCTGAGGGAGCTACAGGAGAGATGGGGAGACTCTTTCCAAGGCATAGAGGAACAGGACACAGGGAATGGCTTCCCCCTGCCAGAGGGCAGGGCTGGGTGGGATATTGGGCAGGAATTGTTCCCTGGCAGGGTGGGCAGGCCCTGGCACAGGGTGCCCAGAGCAGCTGTGGCTGCCCCTGGATCCCTGGAAATGTCCAAGGCCAGGCTGGATGGGAATTGGAGCAGCCTGGGATAGTGGGAGGTGTCCCTGCCCATGGCAGGGGTAGCACTGGGTGGGCTTTAAGGTCCTTTTCAACCCCAATCCATTTAGGATTCTTTGATTTTGGCTGTCTTGGAATTTCAAGGCAAATTCTACTTCGAGACTCAAGTGCACACACATCCTTTGGAAAAGTCCTGCAGGTTTTGTGGATATCCTCCAGGAACTTCAGCATCCTACTGAATTCCCAGGTCATTGCAACTTATCCTTCACTCTACTCAGAGTAGGATAAAGGAAACACCCTGTAAATTTTCAAATACTGACAGAATTTTCAAATACTGACAGAATTTTCAAATACTGCCATATTTTTAGGCATTAGACAAGCCAGAAGAACCCTGGATGGTTACTTCCAGGCCTCTGCTAATTCCAGTGCACCCGGAGGGTTAATTCCAAAGCCAACTAAATGTGATTCCAAACAAAACTGCGCATTAAGAGCAGTTAAACCCTAAGAGCAAATAAAAATGAAAATAAATGAAAATCCAAAAGCTCATGGCTGCAAACCCATCACTGGATGGGCTGGTGAACCTCCTACATGAGTTAATCACATTTTAATGCCTCATAGCCTCAACCAGCCCAGCTTTCTTCAGGCTGGCACACAACAAAATCCCAACCTTGGAGACTTGGTTGTCCTAGAGGGATGATTAAAAATTTGGGCTTTGGATGAGTGTGTTCTTTGGCAATGTTATGATCAAGAGATTCAACCAATGCATTTGCATGCTAGAAAAAACTAAATTTCTAAATCACAGATGGAATATACTGTTTTAAATCTCCACATTTAGCTGGACTCCCAAATATTTCTCTAATGCCAATTTAGAATTATTTCTGGAAGTTCTCTTGACTTTGGGTTGGAAGGGACCTCAAAGCCCATCCAGTGCCACTTTCTGCCATGGGCAGGGACACTTTCCACTGACCCAGGCTGCTCCAAGCCCCAAAGTCCAGCCTGGCCTTGGACACTTCCAGGGATGGGAATCAGGCATCCAAATCCTAAAAGGGCATCAGAGACATGAAATCACTGATTCAGAAGATTTAGTTTGGCACCAAGCTGAAAGAGATAACAGGGCTTAAAGGCATCCCAAAATCTGAAGTGTCAGCAGAGAAAAACAAGAATTCCTTTCGTGGAAAATCCTTGGACTCTCAATAATCAACTGCCATGAACATGCTGATAACAAATATCAGCATTCCTACTGCATAAAGCACAAGTATTATCTGGAGGGCAAAGGTCAAAATGAATGCACAAATACACAATAAATTTTGGGAACAGGGAAGAAAAGAGCACAGCTTTTGAAATCCCTTTCACTTAAGAGGCCACGTTATGGGTGGCAAGGAGCTTTTGAACCTCTTTGATCTGTGCCCAAGCTGACCTATGTTCAAGGAACAGTGGAAAGAGGTGAGGAGCTGTGGCTGCAGCCACGGCTGCCAAATATCCTCCAGGAATTCCCAAGTGCCAGCAGCTAGAGGTAATTCTGACTAGCACTGATGGTCTGGAATGGAAATAAATAGCCCAAATCTATGACCCCATCTCTTTCTCCTGATGCCACAGCTTTGGCCTTGAGACATCACTCTTGTTGTAAGAGGGATTTGCCTGTTAACAAACAAGAAAATCCAAGTAGGAGCACATGAAATCCTTTCTGTGACCAGCATCTCCCTGAGGATCTTGAGAGAGACAGGGCTGAAAGTCTTATTCAAGTCCTTTCTATCCTTCCTGGGGACAAATTCCTCACTGAACTGAAGGAAATGATACCACCAAAGTTCTCCCCCAGTGACCTCGTGATCATCCAACCACCTAGAAGAAATGCAGTCTGAACTTTCTCTGGTTCGAGTTCACCTGCCACAGTCTGATTCTCTGATTTTGGGGTCTAACTTGATTTTTTTTAATGGATTCTGATTCTCAAATCCCAGCTGCTCCTGTTGGTTTTATACGTATGAGATGAATTCCAGCTGCATTGTTAGGCACTGGGTCATGCAGTGAGCAAGAGTCCAGGACACACTCTGGGTATTTGAGATTTACTTCAGAGCTTGTGATTCTACTCTTCCCCAAAGGCTTAAGTCCTTTCCCTCCTGGATTGTCCTCTCCTGCCTTCAATTCCCCGTTCTCCTGGTCTTATCTCCTCTACCTCTAATTTAATTCCTTTTCCTCCTGGATTGTCCCCTCCTGCCAATAAATCTCCCCTTTTTTCTGGTCTTCTCCTTTTTCCTTCACCTCTAATTTTCCTTCAAGTTGTCTTAAAGTCCAGCGAAATTGGGAATTTAATTTCAGGAGCCTGTATTTTAACACAGACAAGGTCTAATCTGCAGTGCAGGTTTTGGGAGACCACACTCTTTACACGGAAAATAAGGCAGTGGGGATTTAGGAAAACTCAGATTCCTTTCTAGACTTTTCCACAAGATATTGTAACATAATAAAAAAAAATGGAATCACAGATGCTTTGGGATGCAAAGGACCTTAAAGCTCATCTCATCCCAACCATTCCAGGCGTATGGACAATAATTCTTCACCAGCATTTTAATGAGTTTTCCTGCTTGTAGAAACACAGGATGAGCTGCTTGTGGGAGATCTCCAGAGGTCATTTAGTCCAGTGCAACAAGCTTTACCCAACAGCCGTGAAATTTAAATCAGGCTTTAAATCCAGGGTTTATCACCTTATGAATTTATTAAATAAAAATGGGAGCCTGTAAGAATTCACTGATACCCACGGACAGAAAGCTCTGTTGGGAAATAACTGCATTTCATCAGCATTCAGGAGGGCTAGTACAGTACAAGCAAAATAATTCCTCCAAACTTTCCCATGTTTTCCAGTAGGAAGGATAGGTCCATCCTAAAAAACAACCTTCTTAAAGCATTTCTTTTGTAACTTAAACCCAAGCAGATCACAAAGCCTGCAAACTGCTCTCGTTACTGTAATTGATTTAACATGTTTCCATTTAGGGAAGATCCAAGGGCCAGTGATACTTGAGCACATAATTCTTTATCCCCATTTTCCATCTCATTTCTTTCCCTCTCCCTTGCTCTCCTTGATAGCAACATGTTCATGCTGGAGTTTTCAAACAGTGCTGATCAATGACACCAGAATATCCAACAAGAAATGAATTATGGGGTTGGGTGAAAGAATCTGGATATAAATAAAACCTCACATAGAAAAAAAAACACTTCAGTCAGGGGATGTCTTTCCTCTCCAGGGCCCCATCAGCTCAACAGCTTTCTAATTAACCCCAGGCTGCCTTTTTTAGTGTCTGCAACAAACTGCTGGGGACTGTCTTCCCCTGCCCGAAGGTGTGAACACATGCCTGCAGATCAATATATTGATCCCTTTCCTAAGTGTCATTCCATCTTTTTTACCTGCCATGCCCCTGGGATTGATTAAAGTGCAGGGTACAGCACAGATCGTCCTGATGCCTCATCTCCAGCTGGTTTAGAGTGCAAGAAAGTGCCTGGATTTCACTTCAGAGTTTCCAGTTGGAGCTTCTGTATTCCTGAGGGCCCTTTGTGGAGACTTCCACGCAGCAGTTATGCTCCTGCCTTGCTGGGGGATCCCCAGGATCAGAGGGGAAGGAGCAGCAGGGAACCCAATCCACCTCTGAATGGCCCAATTTAGAGAACACAGTGTGAAATAAAAGGATTGGAAACACATCTGCTCCACTGGCAGCTTTATCCTGTCTGGCTTTTGTTCTGTTAATCTTCAAGAGGCTCCTGGAATGCCCACAGGCAGCACTCCCGTGCCAGTGCCTCCAGCAGCTCCAGCTGGCAGCAGAGCTGCTGGAAAGGGAGAGCACTTCCAAGAGTGGATATTGCCTGCCTGCATGAAATAAATGCTCCAAACCCTGCCTCTCCCACAGGAAACCTCTCACTGCCTTCCTGTTACATCTCCTTGGGAAACCACCCCCCAAATATTATCCAAGTCCTTGTGAGAATCCATTTGAAAGTCCAGTTTTCCCACTGAAAACAGAGCAGAGCATGGAAATCTCTTGTCTGTGGCAGCAGTTATTCCCGGGAGTGCTCAGATTGATTAATACCCCAAATTGCTTAGAATCCTCATCCCTGGAAATGTCCAGGGCCAGCCTGGACAGGCCTTGGAGCAAGGGATGGTGGAAGGCATCCCTGCCCATGGCAGGGCTGGAACGGGATGAGATTTAAGAGCCCTCCCAATCCAAACCACTCTGGAATTCAGACGATCTCAGGCACCCAATCCTGAGACCAAACCTCCTGAGTCAAAAATCCTGAGGGATCAAAGTGGTTGAGCACCTTTCCCATGTCCTTCCTCGCCAGGTTCTTTGCTGCCATGAGCAGTGGGGTCAGATCTTGGGTTTTAAGGTAAAAATCTCTTGCTATTTTTTTTTTTCCACTAGGTAAACTGGGAAGATGGCATTCAAAAGGGAAAGGGACACCACAAAATCTGTCTTTTTATTTAAAATCGTCTGTAGGACTGCTTGCCCTGGTGGATTTTAAGTTTCTGTTTGAAATGAGGAAAAAGTTTCCTGAAAAGCAGTTTAGTTAATCAGTAGGTTAATTCTTGGTAGGGAAAACACACTACACTCTAAGGATTTCTTCTTTTACCAGGCTATTCCCACCTAAAATAGCCCTTTACGTACATTTTATCCACATTAAAGCTTCCATACAGAATTTATTCCCATTAACACCTCTCCCTGTGGTTTTATCTACAGTGAAGCACAACACACCAAAAGCTATTTCAGTTTTTAAGGAATATCCTCAAACAACACAGCTACACCCAAACTCTCATCACCATTATTTCAATAACCTCGCCGGAGCCGGAAAAAAATTCCAAATGCCCCAATTTCTCTTTCCTATGCTACAGAATGGCATTTCCAATGGATATCCCTGTATCAATTTGCAGTTGTGAACATGAGACAGGAGAAATACACCCAGGATTTGGGCTATAAAGAAAAAGCTTTCTCCATATCCGGGGATAAACAGGGCAGGAAATGACAGAAGCAGTTTCTGTCACTCCAAGTAGGAATAAACTATCCCAAGGCTTCAATAAATATTTTCATTTCCACACAGCTCAGAACTTGCACTAATTTAGAAGCCAGAGAGCTTCTTGTGGCAATAACTTGTTGCATTTTACAGTTCTGTCGCAGCTAAAAATAGAGGCAAGCTCGTGTTTGAGAAGGTGATTGAGCCTTGAGGGCCCTCAGCAAAGCACAAAATGGATTTGAAGGATATTCGGGACTGATTGGAAATGTTCCACCTGTGCCTTTTAGGATGCAAAATGAAAAACAACCACACAGGAAGGCAATGACAAAAAGTAGAGCAACAATTTAACCATTTGTCAAAACTGACTTAATTGCACTGAGGGATCCTAACTTTGTCCATGACCGGCTCTGATTTCTTATTAAATAATATATGGATGGGGAGGAACATGACTATTATGGGTATTTGGGTTCCCATGGTACCCAAAATGTCCTGTTTTTCTGAAGCTTCTACTTAAGGAGCTCCCATTTTCTCTTGATATGGTTGCTGCTGGAAAAAAAAAGGTATATTTTCCAACTAAATTCCTGAAAAATGTTTCCCAATTCCTCTTTTACCTACAGCTGCTGCTGGATCCAACCTTACTGCAGCAGATATGAGGCATCATATTCAACTTCTGGATTGAAAAACCCTCTAATTAATATTTTCTTTCTTCCCTTGAGTCAGGAAAAACAAACATTAAAAAAAAAAGGTGATGTTTTCTTCAAGAGACTGAATCCTCCAGAAGACCCCCATGTGCTATAAAAATTTACAGCTTCAAACCCTCACATTAACACTATCCCCTATTTTTATGCCAGGTCAGCAATTATTCCACTCAAAGGTTTAACTGATTTCCCCTTAATGGCCTTACAATTTCCTCTAGGTGTGACAATTTCCTGCACCCGGGTGTCACTTGCTCAGCGTGTTTGAATTCTGTCTCAAAACAAATCATTTCAAAACACGGCAACACTCTTTTAACCCTGTAAATCTGTTATCAGCAAGTTTTTACAGTGGAATTTCTTTTAAAAAAAGCTTTTTTGGGGCTATTTTTCAGTGACAAAGTGTTTTGAGTATTAAGCACAGAGAAGAAAACAATTCCAATTATTTCAAAGCCCCAGAATGTGATTTTGTAGCCACAAATGGAGAGTTTGTATTTCAACTGAAGACGTTTGGATGGGTTTTTGTCTAAAGCACAATTACTTTGTGCTCTTTCCTCATTGTCTGGGCAGCTTGGGTAATAAAATAAACAGTTTTAATGACTTACCCTTACTTGACCAACAAAAGCATTGGCTTCCTCTTCCTGCACAGAGAGGTTTTTGGGGAGAAACATGTCAAAAACTGGTCCGTTGTCATTGACATCTGTCACCACTATATTGACAGTAGCAGTCGAAGTCTAGGCAGAAAAAGAACATTTTGAAGAAATTCTCTTTATTTCACAGCTTCCCAGGTGACAAGCCGACTGTTACTTATTAGACAGAATCACAGGTAAGCATATCATCATTTTTTTAAGCAGGCTTTTGTGAAAGGAGAAGAATTTCAAGAGTTTATTTTGAATTTTTAGAAGACGAAACAAGCTCAAGACTGACTCATATATTAGAGATGCACGATAAATATCAGATAGCTTCTCTTTTTATACTGTATTTTAAGGATTTAAGGAGTTTTTGTTGTGAGTGTTGTGGAGGGAAAAACCTGGAAATAACAAAATTTGCCAGAATGTGAAAAGGAAACTATCAGCTATTTGATTGATCAATCAAAATATGCCACAGTGATGATTAATGAAGCTGATGAAGTGGCACAATCCTCCTGTATCATCCTCCTGTGTCATCCTTCCCCCATCCCACCCTGATGCTCTATTTTGCAACTCAATTTTAAGATCCCAGGAGGTGGGAACAGCAGAATTAACTGTATTTAATATCAAATGACAACAAAATATGTCTGTGCTACCTATGGAAATGGTCTCTCCCAATCAAAAAGGTGGAGAGGTGTTGGCTTGAGTCACATCCCTTTTCTCTGCTCCCACAGACTGAGAGCTCCACACCAAACTCCCACATTGCTGTATGTGATAAATTATCATGTTCAACATACAGAATTTTAAATCAATTCACCCAACTCAGTGTCTTAAATCTTAAATCCTTCTTGTGCCTTCTGATATTTTGCATCAAACTCTTCTGAGGGAGATTTGGGTCCTCCCGGCCAGAGAGCCCTGGAGGGGCTGGAGCGTGTCCAGGGCAGGGAAGGGAGCTGGGGAAGGGTCTGGAGCCCCAGGAGGGGCTGAGGGAGCTGGGAAAGGGGCTGAGCCTGGAGAAAAGGAGGCTCAGGGGGGACCTTGTGGCTCTGCACAACTCCCTGACAGGAGGGGACAGCCAGGGGGGGTCGGGCTCTGCTCCCAGGGAACAGGGACAGGACAAGGGGAAAGGGCCTCAGGCTGTGCCAGGGGAGGCTCAGCTTGGACAGCAGCAGGAATTTCTCCCTGGAAAGGGTGCTCAGGCCTTGGCAGGGGCTGCCCAGGGAGGTTTGGAGTGCCCGTAGCTGGAGGTGTCCAAGGAAGGGCTGGAGGTGGCACTCAGAGCTCTGGGACAGGCTCAAAAGGGGAGTGGTGAAGTCCCCACTCCTGGAAGTGTTTAAAAATTGAGGGGATGTGGCACTTTGTAGTCGTGGTTTAGTTACAAGCTGGTGCCTGGTCACAGGTTGGACTTCATAACCATGGAGGTCATTTCCAACCATAAAAATTCCATGATTCCATGAAATATTTATGGCAAGACAGTCACAGCAATTAGACTTTGGAGATGTGACCCCAGAAGAAATCCCTTGCTTTAGGAAGAACAAACCTGTTTGAAAGTGGCACCTCACAGGCTTCATAGAGAAACCTGCAACCATCTTCCCTTAACAAAAACCCCAAAAGAGCAAAATAAAGAAACAAAGAAAAAAGTGAACCAAACAAAACCCCAACCAAAAAGTCTGAATGGAGACCTGCACCTTCTGGTGCTCTACTGGTGTTGGAATCAGGCTCCCCCCAGCTCCAGATCCAGCTGGTGTGGTTTCAGTGTCCCAAGAGCTCCCAACATCTGCATAAAATAACTCCTTACTACTTAAAACATCCAAAACTCCAGAGGATTTTGAACCAAGCCAGCACAAGGTGCTCCCAGGCTGGCAGCTTCTGTTTACTGAGCCCCAGTCATTTGCTAATTGTTCCTGAATCTGCCATTCCCACCTTCCATTTCTAAAAGGAAAATGCAATTTCTGCCCTCTTGTCCACGCCAAAGCCACTCCAGAACATTTGCTCTGCTGTGATGCACACTGAATGTAAATCAGCTTTTCCAAAGTAACTCCATGAAATTCAGGGAAATAAACACTCTCACATGTAATAAACTGAGGCAACATGGTGTTAAATGACAACGGCTTAAGGTAGGAATTCCCATTTGGAAAAGATTTCTTTTCATTTCAGATAATTTTCATGGGCTGTGGTTGATCATCTGCAGCATTTCTTCTCTTTGAGAAGATTTTATAAGGAGAAAGACAGGGAGGAAGGAAAATAAACATTTGGATTTTTTCCCCTACTCTTGCCTAAGGATTTTCGGTATTTTTCACACTCCTGGCCATTCTTTACTCATCTTAAGCACCCTCTCTGTCAGCCAACACACCCAGGGCCAGTGCTCCACTTGTCATATTTGAATTTTCACTTCTGAATTTAAAAGGCAAGATTTTTGCAAAGAAATAATGTTTTTCAAGGGAAGAAAACATCTTTTTGGGATGCCAAACGGTAGAATTAGTTTGGAAAATTTTAACAGGTGCTCCTCTCCCTAAACTTGCAAGTGCGTTAAAATAAGATTCTGTAAGACAACCAACATTTCAAGTAAGCCCTGTTTTTATATGATTTACAGTTTAGAAAATTATCAGATGTGAATTAATTCAGAATTCACTGTAATAAGACCAATATTTCAAATAACCTTCCTTTTTTATTAATCACAATTTAGCAAATGACCAAAAGTGGGTGCAAGCACAAGGAGCATTCAAAGCAGACTGCGTTAGCAGCAACCCCCTGGGTTCTCTTCCTTGAAATCAGTAACAGGCTCCAAAACTGAGGAAGGAAATGGGAATATTTCAAAATCTCCCTATTTCACCCAAATACAGGAAACATCAGTTATCTCACTGTTATCTCAGCAATACCCACCTTTACCACGATGTAGGACTCAGCTGTGTGTCTTTGAGAGCAGCACTTCTCTCATTAACATCAGAAAGTGCTGTGATCAAAGATTATTAACCAAAACCAACGTTTTTAGATCCCCATTAGATGGCTCCAAAGATTTGTTGAAGCTCCCAGCCTCAGACTGATGTGCTGCTCTGAAAAAGCCTTTGACAACCAGAATGCACCAGAAGGGCTTCTCCAGAACTGCAGCATGCGCAGGATTGGGAACAACATCACCATCCCTGCTGGGAATCATGAAAAAGTCACCAGACACGAAAATCCCACTGACTAAATAATCATTGCCTGTGCTCAGGGATAAACCAGAACCTCTTTTCAGCCTGACACTGGATCAGAAAATATTGAAGGGCGCCCAGAGCAGCTGTGGCTGCCCCTGGATCCCTGGAAGTGTCCAAGGCCAGGTTGGATGGGGCTTGGAGCAGCCCGGAATAGTGGGAAGCGTCCCTGACATAGCAGGGGTGGGAATGGATGGGCTTTAAGGTCCTTTCCAACACAAACTGTGACTCCATGGTTTTTACGTGACCTCCCAGGGAACAATTCCTTCCCAATATCCCATCTATCCTTGCCCTCTGGCAGTGGGAAGCTATTCCCTGTGTTCAGACCCTTGGAAAGAGTCTCCATCTTTCCAGGAAAGTTAATTGACAAATTTCTTAAAGAATTATGAAAAGCTGCTGAGGTTTCTAGAGGATGCTGAAAGAGCCACAGAAACAACAAAAAGGGTTCTCACAAATATTTAAATACCACTAAAATTCTTTAAAGAAATGGTTCCCTAAAATAGTGAGAGACACCTAATTCACAACCAATTTCCAGGGATATTCCTCATGCAAATCCAGCACAGGAAGGTCTGAAAACTGCTTTGGCTGGTTAAAAATGAAGCAAGCAGGGTTTGGGAAGGAATCCTAAAGCTATTCCTGGAAATTCAACCAGGGAAAAAACCATCTCAGCCTCGTATCAGGCATTTCCTATTCATTACTGGAGAAATCCTGCTTTCTTCTCTTTTATAATGAACATAAATAAAAGATCCACAGCAGCAGTTTATATCTTTCTTAGGGGCCCTCAAATAGTTTTTACATAGATAATTCTTCCCTAAGCAATAATTGTAAAAAGTACATTGCCTGCACAAATCCTAAGGATGCCAGGCCCTGATAAATGTTATGGATGATAAATCTGAAGGAAATTCCCCTTTATTCTTATTTTATTTGTACCATGTCATTTAAATTGAACTTGGGAATTGATGAGAGCATTCTATGCCTTGGAGAGGAAACATTCTTGGCTCTGATGTCTAGCAAGTTTATTAATTTGGACATACTCTAAGACAAACCTGTCATGTTGAGAGATAATTAGTTTTCAAATAATACAATTGGAGGCAAAGCCTTTATTTGATCAAAAAAGAAATGTAAGTAATGCTGCTGATCTCTGTATCAGGATCTATTGATGTTCATCTCAAGGAAACTATCTTCGAGTGGTGATAGAATTAACAATCCTGTGATTTTATTTCCAGACCTTCTTTCCTTCCATGAGAAGTTTAAAAGTAGTATCTCCCAACCCTCTCCACCTCTCCAAGCTATAAAGATGAAATTGCCAGCTGGACTGCAAAGAAATTTTGGAGAGAAGACCCTGAGGTGAAGGGAACAGTAAATCTGGAGCTTGTCAATAATTAGACTAATGAGAAAAAATCCCAATAAGCCTGGAGATGAGACAAAGAGAAAAACCGTCAAAACAACAAAATAAAGCCCAAAGGGAAAGCTCCCAAAATGAAAACCTCATACATCACAAAACATAACAGAGAACATGAAAACTTCATGTAGAAAGGAAGAGAAAATCAGGGACATTGAAAGAACATCCTTGACAAACAGAGAGAATTGTTTAGGCTGGAAAAGCCCTCTAAGAGCAGCAAGTCCAACCCTTCCCCAGCACTGCCAAGGTCACCCTGACCAATGTCCCCAAGTGCCACATCCACCTGGCTTTGAACACCTCCAGCCACGGGCACTCCAAACCTCCCTGGGCAGCCCCTGCCAAGGCCTGAGCACCCTTTCCATGGAGAAATTCCTGCTGCTGTCCAAGCTGAGCCTCCCCTGGCACAGCCTGAGGCCCTTTCCCCTTGTCCTGTCCCTGTTCCCTGGGAGCAGAGCCCGACCCCCCCTGGCTGTCCCCTCCTGTCAGGGAGTTGTGCAGAGCCACAAGTTCTCCCCTCAATTTCCTCTTAATGGGAAGTTATTTATTTGTATCCCTTATTTAGGAATTGCAATCTGCTCCAAATCTTGGATTGAAAACTGGGATCAATCTATTGCTTTATGAGAATTCCTTAATTCATCCCTTCCCTTTTAGCACACAAAATCAAAGCCTTTATAGGGAATATTATCCATACTAAGCCACACCAGCACTGAAAGCTTGGGAAGCTCCTAAAGCTTGCTGTAATAAAAGAGCTGCTGTTGGAAGAAAAGCCTTCTCTCCAAGAGGAGGAAATCTGTGTGGAGAAACTCCTCTCGTGCAAACTGGAATTCACAGATCACCTGGAAGTTGTAAGGATTTCTTATGCAAAATACAGAACTTCTCAGGAAAATAGCAATAGGCAGTGTCTCTAATTACAGCTGGGGAAAAAATAATTTGAGGAGAAGTTCTTTCAAGGAGGAAGATCAAATTATGGATCTGTGTATATTGTTCCCTTTCATATAATTAGGAATGTTCCCTCTGGCTTCCTTCTTGCTGGATAATGGAACTCAAGTGGACGAGAGACCAGGGTAATAAAAACAGTTACAGTTCCAAGGAGTAACAGAAAGTTTACAGCAATTAGTGAATTCTCTGCATGCTACTCAAGAAGTAAATCTTTGTTTAAATTACCTTGATTCAGGGCTACCTGTTTGCTCTGAGGAAGGGAATTAATTCAAGTGTCATGGGAGACAGAGGCTCTGAATTATGAATGATCTTCTAAGATAGCCAAAATCCCTAAGTCTGATTTCCAGGATTAAACACAAAGCACTGAAATCACAGGATCATGGAATGGTTTGGGTGGGAAGGGACCTTAAATCCCATCCAGTGCCATCCCCTGCCACGGGCAAGGACACCTTCCACTATCCCAGCCTGGCCTTGGACACTTCCAAGGACAAAGGGCCTGCCCACCCTCCCAGGGAAGGAGATGAGGCTTCTTTTAGATTCCCTCAGTTCCCTGGGGTTCCCACTACTTTTCAACTGTTGCTTCTTCCCATGACCTTCAAGGAATAGCAGAGTTGTGCACGCAGTTTGATCCCTGCCTTCAGTGCCCTGCCTTCAGAGCACTGGGCTCACTCTCAACTGCCTTTCCAAGGGTGATGGTACCTCTGCCTCCTCAAGAAATGTAGCCCCAAACCAGTCCTGGGCTGTGCAGGGCTTAAATGATCCCTGTTTTTTCCTGAAGTGTTCACTGCAGCAGGAATAGGCACAGTCAGATTAAAGGGATAGATCTTGGATTCACAGCTTTCAGAGGAATCCTCCCAGAGCCAGCTCACCTCTGATCTTCCCTCTCTGGTGAACCTTGGGATATACCCTGAACTGCTTCTCCTGGACTTCCAATGGAGTTTGGTGGCCTGATGGTTGAGTCTTCTAAGACAAAAAAAAAAATCCCTGAACCCTGCCAGTAATTTCTGAGTACCCCAAAGTGACCATGGCCTCACATTGGTGCTCCTTCAGACGTGTTAAAAAGGGAGGCTGGAGCTGGAGGTTGGGAATATCCCCTGGATGACTGATAACTTTTAAGAACACTTAATTCCTAACTCCCAAATGGATTCATAAACTAGGCACTGAGCTGCTCTGCTTTGCCAGGCAGAAAATCCCACTTCTGCAGTGCTGGATGAATATTTTCAGGAGGAGACATTAGTATTCGGAGGTTGGAATTCCCCTTCTCACACAAGACACACTAAGACAACACAACTGAGCTCCTGTTTCATCTCTCTAAATCAACTGACACACACAAGCCAAAAATCAAGAGCACAGAAGGCTTTTTCTTTCTTCTGACAAAAGCCACGTCTATTTATTTCAAACTTCTCACTCTGAAAGGTGAAGAGAGGAATTCTTGCCTTGGAATCACATCCCAACACACCCCAGTTCGTGAACACAGCTTGAGCTTGGAAAAAAAGTGGCATGATTTTTCCTTCACATGCCACTTCGCCCATCTACACAGCTAAAAGCTCATTACTTGGGAAATAAAAGCATTTTCCTGCCTGCTAAATTTACGCATCCTTAATTGTTTGTTGTGTCAGATTGTCAATGGTGACAGATCGTGTCTTCCTGGGAAAACCCACAAGCCTGTTAATGCTCCAGGTCATAACTCAGAACAGTGATAATTTGGGAAGCACAGCCGAGCATTTTAAACAATCAGGAGCATTCCAGGGAAGAGCAATGGAAAGGTGGCAGCCAGGCCACCCCACTCCATGGAAAGCCACGGTGCTGGGTGAGGGCACAAGTGGCTCTGGATTAATTTTGATGGAGTTAGCAGTCCCCAGAGTCAAATGGTGTCACCACGACTGCCAGCACACCACATGAATCAGTTAAATCAGCCTTGGGGCTTAGAAAAGAGAAACCTCAATTACTCCGTGCCACACCAGTCTTGTCAAACCTCTTAGGCCTTTTGGTAATGACACAGAAAAAGGAGCAAGAGAAATACCCCAAAACCTTAAACCCCTCCAAAAAATTCAGGTGTGTGGAACCACAAACTTTCCAAATGCAAAAATGAGCTCAAAGACTTCACTGATGATGATGGTGGGGGTTGGATATAGATTTCTCTAAAGAGTATCAGGCATCAAAAGGAGAGCCAATACAACACCGTATCCTTGTACTACTCCAAAGGATTCTAGGTCAGGCAGAGAGCACTGGCCTGCCCTGGTGGCAGCTGTGCAGGAAGGAGGTCCAAGATGAAGGATCCAGGAACTGGTGGGTTTGGAAAGGAAATAAGAGAGATGTCTTCTCCAGTACGAGGGGAAACAACCTCGAGCTGTGCCATGGGATGTTTAGCTTAGATATTAATGAAAACTTCTTCACCAAAAGCATTGTGAAATACTGGACCAGCTTCTCAGGAAGGGTTGGAGTCCTCATCCCTGGAAGTGTTCAAGACACATGTGGATGTGGCACTTGAGGACATGGTAGTGGTGGAGCTGGTTGATGGTTGGATTGATGACCTCTGAGGTCTTTTCCAACTCTGAGAATTCTGTGACGTTCATAACTATGGGAAAGGCATCCAGAGGAAACGCTGCTCCCCAAAAGTGTGAGGCTGGGGCTGCTGGACCCCAAGGCAGAAGCACAAGCTCATGTGGGAGGTGTCCTGCTGTCCTCCAAACTCCTGGAGATACCAGAATGGGAAGAAAAATCTGTCTCCCTGGGCCAAGGAACGTCCTGTCAGGGCTGGAGATGCCTGAGCCTTGCTTAGCTCCATGGAGAAAAGCGTCCCTGGTTTCATGAGCATGAGAGAGTCATCAGGTTGAGACAGAAAGCTTTCAAAGCAGTCTGATATAAATTTTTTCCTGAAAGCATCAACAATTTTCAAGCACACCAACCTTTCCCAGCTGAGGTATTCCAGGATTTTATGCACTGTTACTTAAAAATTCATGAGCAGAAGTTTTGCCCCTTTGCTTTCATGTCATAACAGCTAAAAACCTTTGTTCACGCAGAGCTTGGCGGGGAAATATTGTGGATATTGAAATTCTGGAGTGCTGGTCCCAGTTTCTGAACCAATATCACTGGGTGAAGTTACAAGCACTGAACTTACTCAGGCGGGTATGAAAGACAAAACACAAACAGTCCCCTTTTTTCCACTCAGTGAGGGCTTTTTGGGTATCTTTATGCTTGAAAGGTATGGATTAAATAACCACATTTAAACTCTCAGTGCCTGAGGAACATCAGCTCCTGAGGTCTCGTGCCACTGGAATTTATCTGGGGATCCTATGAGTGTTCACAAAACCAAGCCACAAAAATGTGCAGATGCCAATTATCCATGTTGTGACTGAGGAGGAAAGTTCTCCTGGCCTGGGTTTGTGTGGCAAGGTTCTGGTAGTGAGGGGTTATAGGGGCGGATTCTCTGAGGAGCTGCTGGAAGCTCCAATGGTGCCAGCTTGGGGAATCCAGGGTGAACCTGCCACTGACCAAGGAAGAGATGGTGGTGATGCCTCTGGGATTAGTGAACTGAGAAGGAAAACTGTTAGTGTGCAGTTGTAATTGTGGCCAGAGAAGAGTGGAGGGAGAAGAGCAGCTCTGCAGACACCCAGGACAGGGCAGGAAGAGGGGCAGGAGCTGCTCCAGGTGCCGGAGCTGAGATTCCATGGGGAAGCCCATGGGGAGGCAGCTGTGCCCCTGCAGCCTATGGAGGCTGCAGAGATCCACCTGCAGCTCCTGCAGGAGCCCACACCAGAGCATGGGGATGCTGAGAGGGGTGGGAAGCCCATGTTGGAGCAGGAACTTGCGGATCGACAGAGAGAGAAACCTGGAGCAGGTTTGCTGACAGCACTTGAGACCTATGGGGGCCCCACACTGGAGCAGCCTTTTCCAGAAGGACTGACCCCATAGAAGTGAATCCACCTGGGAATGGTTCACAAAGAGCTGCAGCCCATGGAATGGACCCACACTGGAGCAGCTCCTGGAGAACTGTCTCCCATGGGATGGACCCCATGCTGGAAGAGGGGGAGGACTCCCACTCCTCTCCCTAAGGAATAGGCAGCAGCACAAAGAACACAAACCCCCATTCCCATCTCCCTGTGCCACTGGAGGGGAGGAGCAAGAGCCCAGGAAGGAGGGAGGCGTGGTGGGAAGATGCTCTTAAGATTTGTTTTACTTCCCATTACCCTGTTCTGATTTTGTGGATAATAAAATCAATGGATTTCCCCAAGCTGTTTTGCCCATGACAATGTTTGGTGAGGGATCTCTCCCTGTCNGGAATAGGCAGCAGCACAAAGAACACAAACCCCCATTCCCATCTCCCTGTGCCACTGGAGGGGAGGAGCAAGAGCCCAGGAAGGAGGGAGCCGTGGTGGGAAGATGCTCTTAAGATTTATTTTACTTCCCATTACCCTGTTCTGATTTTGTGGATAATAAAATCAATGGATTTCCCCAAGCTGTTTTGCCCATGACAATGTTTGGTGAGGGATCTCTCCCTGTCCTTATCTCAAATCCTGAGTCTGTCCTTATATTTTTCTTCCCTGCCCAGCTGAGGAGGGCAGGGATAGAGCAGGGTCAAGCCATCACCTCTCATTGAAAAAAAAAAACCAAACACAACAATAACAACAAAACCTCCCCCATATCAGTAAAGTCTTCTTCCTCTGCATGCCTTCCAATTTTTTTTTTTTTTAAAGCCAAGCAAATACAGGAAATAAAATTCAAAAGCTGACTTTAAGTAGGTTTGACTCTAATAGCTGGTTTCATGTTGGATGGAAAGGGATCAGGTTGGATACCAGCTAAAATATGTTAATGGGATTTAAATGACATTGTACCTGCCTGGGGAATTAATTTTGGGATTTTAGGCAAACTGCAACAAGGCATCTGGTGACATCACCAGTTTTCCCTAGGCACTAATGGAACTGTTCACAAAAAGCAGAGCTGGAGGACAAGCTGCAGGTGAATGACCTTGGGGACCAGTGATTTTGTAATTGTAGAATTATTATTTTTTTTTTCCTAACAGGACACTGTTGCTTCTTGATAAAAACTAGTTAAAAAGCAAAATTGCTCCATGAAATGGCACTGACTGCTTGGACCAAGGATCCATGTCCTCAGAAAGGTTTGGCACAGTCCCAGCCAGGAACTTTGGGTGAGTCCTGACCCTCCTCCAGCAGGAAGGAGCCTGTCAAACAGCAGGGAGTGCATCCAGAAGAGCTGCATATCAAGGGAATTGTGCAAAGACACAAGGAAGCCTGGCAGATCAGACACACCCACTGTTTCTTGGCATGGAAAAGACCTGGAGATTTAATGGCTTGGTTGAGCTGCCTTGTTTCATCCATTTGTTTGTAAAATGAAAGCCAAGGAGCTTATCCAGCCTTTTTCTGTAATCCTGGCAAGCCCAACTCTTAACGCTTTCCAGCTGCTGGCAGCAGAAGCTTTGGTTAACTGAGTCCTATTGCTGGACAGTCTTCAGAAGAAAGGTGCCCCACCACTGACAGAAAACATGAACTGCAGAAAGGAGCTCCAGGCAGGTAAGGGACAGCGAGAAAAACCCCAAACCAGGCAGAGGGAACATGCTCAAGCTACAGAGTGTGCCCACATTTCACCCTGAGAACAATGCCCACACACCTGCAGCTCCAAAATTCCAGGGAAAAATATCTGGTATGAAATCACACAGAGTCATGGAATCAACAAGGCTGGAAGAGATCTCCAAGATTATCAAATCTGATCTGTGACTGACCCTCATGCCAGAGAGCACTTAGTGCCATGTCCAGGCCTTCCAGGGATGAGGACTCCAAACCTCCCTGCCAGTGGGATTGAGGGAGGAGAGGAGATAATGAGATAGCAGGGGGTGGATTTTAAAGTGGATTTTGTTGGTACAGCAAGTGACAACAACCTCAAGAGGCGTTCAGCAGCACAGTCCAGGGACAACTCTAAAGGAGCCCTCCACGGTTTATTTTGGGTGGTTTTTCCAGAGCTGAGCTTCAAACACCACATCTCAGCTCACATACAACTGTTTTCTGCTAAGCACTGTGCTATGATTAACAGGATTTCTTTTCAAAACCCCAACTATCAGCTTCAGAATGTTAGAATTAATCTGCTGGCCACTTAATCCCCGGGCAAAGCAAATGAATCTCTCCCCAGATGAAAGGAAGATGAAGGAGATTTTCAATCCCCCATTTTTTTACACCCCAGATAGTACTTCAGGAGCACAACACAGCCCTGAACCAACGTGCAGGTCTTTAATTTACATTTTCAGATTTCTCTGGAAGTTTGAGATCAAAACCACTGAACTCACAGCTGTAAGAACAGTTCACGAAGAACAAACCCACAAGTTTTAGGATGAATTACCACAAAAACTGTAACCAGATTTTTCATGGAAAAGGTGGAGACCTTGCTATAATTAACTACTCCATGTTGCCACTAAATTGTATAAAGACCTCCTTGATATTTTTGGGTGTGTGTAGAAATTCTGAGCAAATCCTGGGTAGGAAGGCAAAGCTTGTAAGGTGAAGAAGCTAAAAAGAGCATGAGATAGAAAAAATAAATGAGACTTTCTTCTGCCATGATAAGCACAGGTCCAAATCCCAGAATTTTCATGATCACTCTGTGGCAATGTGTCAGAGATGTCTCTGTTTCAATCTCAAATCCTTCTAGAATACCTCAGATAATGCATTCTTGTTATTAATTATTAGAGATGTTATTTTAGATCTGCCCTTATACAAAAGGTCACAGCTATTTCTCCCCCACCTGTGCTATTATTCCGTGGCAGAGCTGCTGCATTCCCAGGTACCTTGCACAATCCAGCTGCAAACTTTCAGGAAAAATAATTCCACTGCCTCTGCTTGATCAACAAACACATATCCTTAAATAGTCTGCCATTTTATAATATGTAAATTGAAAAAAAAAATCACCATTTTGTTATACCAAACACAAGTGCAAGCAGCTGTTGGTGGGGTTGGTTGTGGGGTCACGGATCGGTGCAAGCATGGAAGACTTGGAGATAAAAAATTGCTGTTTTTGAAAGAGAAGTGGGATTTTTCCAGAGAGCTGGACAGTCAGTTGTGGAAAAGAGCTGGATAAAGTACAAATCACTATTTTGACAGCTCCCACACCTGGGAGAAGGGAAGAAGAGGAGCAGATACTGAATAGCACAGAGAAGAAAGAGAAGATGAACATCTGCGAACACACAAACCCTTGGCTCTTAAAGAACAGCACAAAGCAGCAGCAAAATCCCTTGGTTCACGATCAGAGACAGAGACACGATAGGTTTGGTCAAGATCCATGAAAAAGACACAAAAAAGAGACCAGGTGGAGGTGGCCAGTGCTGCCCAGGACACTCACCCCGTCGGGTCTGCCGTCCGAGGCCGTGACGATGAGGATGTAGCGGTCAGTGCTCTCTCTGTCCAGGGGCTTGCCCAAGGCCAGCAGGCCAGTGCTGGGAACAAAACAAAACCAGGACACGTTAGCAGGGCAGCTGGGAGAGGTCTATGAGCACCTGAGCTCCTCTTTGTAGGAGCTTTTAGGCTTTCTGTGGGTGAAGACCAAGAAAAACCATGAGCCAATTCCTAACACTCTCCACTTGGATACAGGAGCAATCCTGGATTAAAACATCAGCCTAGTAAGACTACAAAAGCTAGAGCTCCACTGAACACAGCACCCTGATTTGTTCCTGCTGCACTTTAGCTACTTATCTAATTATCAAAATATATTTATTTAGTATTTTTACTATTAATGCTGCAATAAATGAGAAGAGAGAAGGACAAGCAGGGGATTAATCACCGAGTCCTGATACCCAGCAGGACTGAGCAGGAAATTCTGGGAATATAACACACAGACTTCAGGGTGAGTCTCCTCAGGGAGAAGCTGCTGGGGAAAGTTACACATTGTGGAACTTCAGAGTAAGGCCTGCAAGTATCCCCTAATAATAAAATATTGCTGCAGGCACAAGGGTGGTGGAAAACAAATCCCAGGGTGGTTTGGGTTTGGAGGGACCTTAAGGCTCATCCAGTGCCACCCCCCTGCCATAGGCAGGGACACCTTCCACTGTCCCAGGCTGCTCCAAGGCCCGTCCAGCCTGGCCTTGGACACTTCCAGGGAATTGGGATCTTGTGATTATTGAAGCCCATTTTAAAAGGGCAACAAAAGAAGGGTTAATTGGAAACCACATAAAACAATGTTTGAAAGCATTGCAAATTCCTGTACCTGCTGACAAGTGAAATCATTTGGATTTTTCCTCTGATCTAATTCCCTCCTGTAGATGTCTGGAAGCCACCCAGAGGGATGAGACCCCACAACAGACTCATTACTTTAAAGTTCGGAAGGATTAAGAAGGCACAGTGTGGACAATCCTGCCTAAGGAAGCTCAACATTCCTTAACTGAGCTGGCACCAGAGCCCTGAGCTGTCCCAAAGCTCCACATTTCATTTCCACGATTTCCAGGTGCCTGCTGGTACCTGGGCACGGTTGTGGCAAAGTGACGACACCTATCCTAAATCCACAGGGTATTTAACAACTATGGATGCAGGGTGGCAGTGATCCCAGGCAGCTTCTCCCATGGAATTCCACCAAATATCTAAGGAAAGATGTAACACCACAAGTTTTTGCAGCCCAAACTCCACACCAGCTGGGATCTGGAGATCCTGTGACTTCCCACATGCTATTCCATTGCCAACGGATAGATCAGACACAAGCAGTGGTCAAGGCACAGCTCTAAATTTTATTTCTGTACCCACGTTTGATGTCCAGGACCCAGAGCACGAATAATGACTTGTGCAGAGGTTTTATTGAAACAGAAAATCTCCGTGTTAAGGAAAGGGTTGCTTGCATCACTTGGCCAGGAGTCCCTACAAAACTCCAATCCCAAACCATGGATAACACCAGCAGTCCAATATCAACCTGGCCACACCAGTGAAGGAAAGTGTCCCCTCTCCAAGGTGTCCCCTCCCTCACCTGCCAAGTCTTTATCAATCCTAGTGGATAACAGCACCAGCACCTCCTGGCATATTCTAGGCTTTATTCCCATTGTTTCCTGAAGGATTTGATTCCCCATGAATGCGAGAATTATCATCCACAGCTCACTCAGGACATACAATTCTGTCTCGGGAGGTTTGGGTATTCAGGTTCACAATCTTTCCCTCACACCAAATTACAATTATTTGACACCAGGAATTAATAAGCTCCAGGTTACTTCTATCCTATTATTTATTGTGGGAAGTCAGCTCATCACCCTCCCTTCCTCCTGCAAGGAAAAGGATACTTTGGATTGCAAATAATAATAACAGGTCAATTAATAGCTAATAATAGGTGAAATAATGGGTGGTGGGACAGGCACAGACCAATCGGGTGCTTACATTTCATAACAAACCCTCTCTTTCTCACTCTATTTAAGTTGGAATTCAATTTAAGGAAAATACAGTTCTTAAACAACGCTCAAAAGGCTTTTCACTACAGGCTACACCACAGCAAGTCAGGAAATTAAAGCAAAAATTGTCCCTGTCATTAGTTAGGAGCTGACAGGTAAAAGGGTTTTAATTAATCCCTGGCCACTCTTTTAAATAGAATCTTTCCACCTCAGCGAGTTTCCCTTACCTAAAGCGTTTAGAATAAATAAACAGTGGCCAGTGACAAACCCCAGAGTGGAATTTGGCTCTTGTTACTGGCTGACAGCTCCTCCAAGGACCAGCTGAAAGCATCTGAGCACAACAACCCTTTCCTCTCAGCTCCTCCATTCCCTGGACTGACGAGCTCCAAGTCTGTTTTCCACGGGTTTCCCACTTACCTTTGAGAGAGATTAAAAACTTGTTGGGGATCTCCATTCTGAATGAGGTATTTGATGGGGTCGCCCTCTCTATCGAAAGCCTTTAGGGAAGGAAAAGAGAGGATAAAATTCAGTCAGTGGCAAAGGTTTCTTCTCTTCTCTCCCATGCAGAAACTGGGGAATTAACTTTTAGGAAAGTTTCCACAGGGATGACACCAATCCCAGTTTCTAAGGCAACTCTGGTTATTGATGGGCTACTCAAGTTAAAGCTGGAGCACTTCAGAATTCCTATGCTGCACAGAAATGACAATATCCTGAATGCAGGATAGTAATTACTATTAATTATTAGTAATTGTCTAATTATCAAATTACAGCTACATCCAGCAGCATGAGTACAAAATTCAGGCTTTAATAATTTACTTCTATTTTTCTGTGGCTCCACACTGATTAGACTGAACTTTCGGTTTCCTTTCTTCCCATTCTTCATTTCCACTTCTTAACAAGATCCCTCCTTTCTGTTATTTTATTGGAATCCCAATCCTTGGCTGATGCTCCAGCGAGTTCCAACTGCAGCACTCACCCTCCACAATAATTTGCTTTTTTGGGGGGTGGTGAAGATCAATTAAGACCTTTAAGAACAGACATTAACAGCACCAAAATGAGGATACTCCACCTATTAGGCGGAAAAAGAAATCTTTCAAAAATTGAATAAACTACTTTTGATGTCTCTCCTGGTACCACCTGAGCCATTTCCTCTGGTCTAGAAGAGAAAAGGCCAACCCCCACCGTGCTCCTGTTAAGTTGTTGCTGCGGACCACAATCAAGGGCTGCACAGCTTTGAGATGACCACCTAAAAAGCAGTTTTTGAGATAAAAACGCAAGAAAAATAACAAAAAACACAACTCGAAAACCCCCCAAAATTAAGAGCAGAAGCACAAACCATTGAAAAGTGCAGGCAGAGCAGGGAATGCAGTAATAAAAAAACCCTTGGCTTAGCCAAATAAAAACTAGGGGCTAAGTCAGATGGAAGGAACCAGCACAAAGAAAGAGCAGGAAACACTGGATGGGGACAGTCGGAAAAAGTTAAGGCAAAACTGGAGTAGAAACAGGAGAGAACACAAAGGGTAACAAATGTTCAAGTTACAGAAGGACCCTGAGGAGTGGTTTGAAACGCAGAAGGGATGATGTTGAGAAGGTCAAAGAGGTAAAATTGTTCCAGCTCCAAACTCAATTAACTGGGACAAAACTTCAGCGGAGAGCTGGGCAAGAGTCAGGCAGAGATGTTCAGAAACAGAGCATCTTGAATCAGCTGCTGGCATCCAAGCCTGGGGAGACCCATCCTGGTGTATAGAAGGGCTGGAGCAATCTCAAAGCCATCAGAGATTTTTTTTTGAGCACCCCCAGAGAACAAAAATGCTGGAGGGCAAACCCAAGGTCTATCCTTCACGGAAGAATGAGCCAGGAAATCAGGCAGGTGGAGTGCAGTTCCCAGAGACCCACAAATATCCAAATTATTTGTAAGTTCCCAGCAACGCCAATATGCAGGTGGATAACACACAACTAAATTTCCCCAGAACAAAAGGATGCTGAAGCAATTTAATCTGATTTTCCAACAGGACAGATCTCCTGACCAGGGCAGAAGCTGTGGATCAATAAAGCAGCTGAGCCATGGTGAAGGCTTTTCCCACTGCTTGATGGGACATTTTCCCAAAGGAGTTCTGACAAAACAGTCTCCAGGTGGAGGGTAGGATTAAGCAAGAATTAAACCCATCATCAAAATGAAGGCCAGGCAGTAGTGGGTGGTGTTAATACTGACTCAGATTGGCATGGCTGTGTGCAGCTCTCCCAGCACTGATCAACATTCCCATCCACAACATCAATGACAGACCGGGAAAATCAGGAAAATTGTTTATAAATTCCATGAGTGGCACTGAGTGACAGGAAGTGTGGGTGGAATTTGGATCTCCTTGGCCTGAGGATATGAACAGTCAGGATCTGAGCCAGGAACACAAAATGCTACAAACACTGGAGGCAGACAGTGTGAGGAGCTGGCATCTCTGAGGACTGGCCTTGATCCTAAATCACCAGAATCCCATGGCTGCTCCTGTCTTTAGCCCTTTGTCCTCCTTTTACCTTCCTTGCAGGGCATCCTGCCCTCCCTTCACATGAAGTTGTCTCAGGGGTATCATTATGGTCTGCATTCTCTCATAACAAGTCAGGGGGCTCTCAGAAAACCAGAAAATCAAAGACTGGCTGTGACTGATTTCATTTCCTCCTTATCCCCACAGAAAATCCACCTTCAATCAACATACTTTAAAAAAAAAAAAGGGGGGGGGGGGGAAGTTAATAATTGCTTTAAAAAACTGCTTTCTTTAAAAGCAAAGAACACAAAGTTCTGATGTACAGAAGAAAACCACCAAAGGCAAGGGAGAGGAGCAACCTATTCCCAATTTTTTCCAGATCAATGGCAAAGAATGATTCCATAAATTGTACACAACAACTCCATGTTAGCTCCTTGTTCAGCACATAACTGGACCCTGCTAACAGCCCTATTTGTTCTGCAGGCTCCCAGAAAAAGGACAGCATTTGCATATTTTAATTAATAATGGCTCGCAGAACATGAAGCCATAAACGCCTCCCAGGCATGCAATAAACTCTGAGGTTTATTTACAAATTAATGCAGTGGAGATCATTTAATATTGCAATAATCTCAAATGTTGTTAATTAAAACACCAGTCAAGACCAACCAGGTGCATTAGAAAATAAATAAGGGGATAAGAAAGAAATAAAGCCCTCCATCATCAGCATAAGAAATTTTAATGGACAAGAAAAAAGTCAATTTTATTTTTCCAAAGTCGAATGGGCAAATTAAAAGCAGCTATATTTGTATTGTTACTGACCCTAATGTTTTGCAGATCTTCAGATTTGATAATTTGGCAATATTTGAAAAATTCTGCTGGCTCTCTCCAGGATTTTGAAATGCTCCTGCTGTATGCAGAACTACTAAATTATTACTAAGAGAGAGCCACAATTTCTTAATCTGCACCAGCCCAAACACTGATTGAATTGATAAAACTCAAGAAAAGAAACATCAGTGTGAAAATTGACACAGGAAAACACCTGTTCAATATTTGAGGCCTGGTGATATTCCGTATCATTGATGGAACACAAGCAATGCCTTAAAGCACTGCTAGAACTCCACGAAACCCAAACCAAGGTGCCTAAATGGGAAATTTATGTTGCCTGGAAAAGGCAGCACAGGATTTCAGAAGCTTAAATACTTGGTATATGAATGTTTAAACAGTCCTGGTGGGTTTTACACAGCAGGGAATACAGGAAGACAAATAAAGAAATGTACTGCACACAGGAGAAGTCCTTCAATACAGATGGAGGTTTTAATGCAGGGTGAGGGAGCTGGACTTGGAACTGGGTTGGGAGGGATCCTCAAACTTCATCCAGGCCCACCCCTGCCATGGGCAGAGACACCTCCCACCTCCCAGAGACACTGCCAGGCTGCTCCAAGCCCCACAGTCCAACCTGGCCTTGGGCACTGCCAGGGATCCAGGGGCAGCCACATCTGCTCAGGGCACCCTGTGCCAGGGCCTGCCCACCCTCCCAGGGAACAATTCCTGCCCAATATCTGATATCTAACCCCACCCTCTGGCATAGGGAAGCCATTCCCTTTGTCTGGCACTCTTGTAAAAAGTCCCTCTCCATGTTCCACATCTCAGGTTGAGGGCTACCAGACCTACAAGAGATACAGCCCTGGACTAACCACCAAAGCTAAAGCCAAGCATATTTGGGATTTACCAATCAAGTATTTTTCATAAAACACAGGATCCCTGAGGCTGGAAAATCCCTCCCAGCCCATGGAGTCCCAGCTGTGCCCAATGCCCACCTTGTCCCCAGCCCAGAGCTCTGAGTGCCACCTCCAGCCCTTCCTTGGACACCTCCAGCCATGGGCACTCCAAACCTCCCTGGGCAGCCCCTGCCAAGGCCTGAGCACCCCTTCCATGGAGAAATTCCTGCTGCTGTCCAAGCTGAGCCTCCCCTGGCACAGCCTGAGGCCCTTTCCCCTTGTCCTGTCCCTGTTCCCTGGGAGCAGAGCCCGACCCCCCCTGGCTGTCCCCTCCTGTCAGGGAGTTGTGCAGAGCCACAAGGTCCCCCCTGAGTCTCCTTTTCTCCAGGCTCAGCCCCTTTCCCAGCTCCCTCAGCCCCTCCTGGGGCTCCAGCCCCTTCCCCAGCTCCCTTCCCTGCCCTGGACACGCTCCAGCCCCTCCAGGGCTCTCTGGCTGGGAGGGACAGAACTGGGCACAGCCCTCGAGGTCCCTCAGCAGGGCCAGCACAGAATGGGCTGTTTGGGGTTTAGTGAAACATTAAAGCAGATTATTCCATTGGAGCTTCAGTTTCCAACCGCATTTAAATCCCATTAAATCCTTCAATACTAAAACCTGCCAAGAGGTTTTCCGCCTCCAAAGATCCCTCAGGCCCTCAGCCACAGATTCCAGCACCTGTCAAGGAAACAGAAACGTTTCTGTTTCCCAGCATGTTCCTGGCTCCTGTTCCTCTTTGGGGCTTCCATCCCCAAGGGTCTCTCACCGGGGAGGAGAAGGCTCCTGAACAGCCTGGCCCTTCCACGCCTCCCTCCCTGCAAGCACCACAGATGTGCCAGAAGTTAATTGGCAGCACTGAGCTAAATTAGTCATCCTCCCTCAGCACAGGTGACTGTATCAGCTTAACCAGCCAAAATAATCTCCCTCTTTCAGCAGGAAACCATTTTAGGAGGAGCTCTCCCATCCACCTGCTTCAGTGAGTTAATTAGAGCTCCTTTATTTCACTACTGCTAAACACAGCATTAAGTAAGTTCCTGATCCCTCAAAAAAATAACCTCAATAAAGTGTTGCCATTTATCTCCCTATTTTGCACAGCTGGTTTTTGGGCAGAGCACCATGCAGTAAGTAAGGAACAGTAAATAAATAAGGAGAGAAGTGATTTTTTAACCATTAGTGCAACAAGGGGACGTCTGGTCCTGTTGCATGAGGATGAGGAATGTTCTTGCTCCTGGACCTGGCCAGAAGCTGATCCCAGAGCACAGGGTCCCACTAATCCTGGGCCTGGCAGCACTGGGATCTCTGCTCCCTCTCACTCTTGTTACACACACCAAGGGGTAAAATATCTTCACACATTTTTCAAAAATGACAGGCTAGGGAAAGCAAATTGCCAAAAATCACTCTGAAATTCCCTATGAATGAGGCATTGAAGCTCCTCTGACCTGATGGCAAACATAGAGTGATTTTCACACAAGAAATCACAGGCCTTTCAAGTTTCCAGCCACTCACAGAACTTTTTTCTAATATAATTATCATAGAATCCCAGAGTGGTTTGGATTCAAGGGACTTTGAAAATACCTCATTCCACCCCCTGCCATAGGCAGGGACACCTTCCACTGTCCCAGGCTGCTCCAAATCCCATCCAGCCTGGCCTTGGACACTTCCAGGGATCTAAGGTCAGCCACAGCTTCTCTGGGCAGTGCCATGTGCAGCCTATAGCATCTTCTACAATATTTAAATCAAAACAGAAGCAACAGAAATAGCCAAGCAAGCCCTCTTTCTCTACAATTGGTGTAAAAAGGGGCTGTCGATCAAAATGAAATCATTTTCAATCCCTTCAAACTGCCCATTTTCCCCCTGGATGCAAGGGCTGGCTTGTGCATGGCATGGACACAGGGGCAGGAAGGTGGGGAAGGTCTCAGCACCCTCAGGGAGTCACAGGGCAGCCTCAGTACCTGCAGGTTTAGCAGAACAGCGCCGATCCTCATGGCCTCGCTGACTTCCAGGCTGTACATCAGCTGTGGGAAGCGCGGGGGGCTCTGGTTGTTGGGGGGCAGCACCTCGATGTAAACAGTGGTGATGGAGCTCCTGCAGTGCAAGGGGGAAAAAAACCAGTCAAAACCAGTCAAAACCAATTAATCCAATCCACAATGGCTGCTTTATGCACTGTGTGCTGTCAAGCTCTAACAGCCTCCCTTTGCTCCTCTAAAAGCTTCAGGACATATTTTTCCTTCTGGATCAAAAGGAAAGCAGGCTGCCACATGAACANAAACAGTCAAAACCAGTCAGAATCAATTAATCCAATCCACAAGGCAACCCACAATGGCTGCTTTATGCACTGTGTGCTGTCAAGCTCTAACAGCCTCCCTTTGCTCCTCTAAAAGCTTCAGGACATATTTTTCCTTCTGGATCAAAAGGAAAGCAGGCTGCCACATGAACAGGAAGAAAAGCTCAACCATTTCCCCCAAAGCAGCCCAAAGTGGTGTTCTTTCAAAACAGAGCAGTGAGATATCAGTGCACACTCCACAAACAAACAGCTCTCAGTGTGTTGTGTCCTCTGCAGGAGGAGCACAAATTCCAAGCTGGGAACTGCTCCTGCCACATACAACAGCCACCCCTGGAGCATCCCTGCTGGCAGTCAGTTTGCTTCCTTTCCTTGGAAAAAAGGGAGCAGGGAATGCTGGCAGAGAGGATAATGCTGGGAGAAGAGATGCACACAACTCAATGAGGCTGCTGTGGTGCTGTGGGTCAATAATCCCCATTTCAGAGCAATAAATCCCATTTCAGAGCAGTGGCAATGCAGGAGGCTCCAAATCCCTGGCAAACCTTCAGCTGCACTGAATGCCTGTCTCAGACTGCAAACAGCATTCCAGGTGGAATATTAGAGGTTCTTTGGGACAGTGGAACTGAAGACCCTGCACAGACCATCCTGTAAACCTACTTGATTATCCATCAGCCTCAACTTGAGAAAGGGAGATGGGAGATTAAAAATCTGACTTAAAAGGATCTTCCTCTTGCCTCTCTGTTCCACTATCCCCCCTGCCTTCCCTCCTGGACGTCAGCACAGCCTCCCCACACCAGAACAAACCCCTGAGAAGAGCAAGTGCTGTGTTGCAGGTGTAGCTTTTCCCCTCATGAATCCTTTGTCAAAGCTGATAAATCTCAGGTGTTAGGGCTGCAGGAAAGAAACCAAATGGATTTGTCCCAGTGTTTTTGGAGGTGGAGAAGGAAGAGGGAGAGAGAAGAAAATCATGAACCCAAGGAGCTGCTTCTTGCAGGGCTAGCAAACCCCAGAGCATTTTCAGAGGGTCCTACCCAAAATTACAAGACATTTATTGTTACAACAGCTGCTGTATTAACTACGTGAGCCCATTTAATATGAAAACAACAAATTTTCATGATCAATATTTTTAATTAGCTGCCCAAAATTGTGGCAGAGCAGTCCCCACTGCACTGTGTTTCCTACTGCCCCTTCCCAGCAGGTTTTGCAGGTCGAGGTCATTGCAGCAACACCAGGGCTGAGAGCAACGTGTTGGGGACTGTCACACATCCCCTGGCCACGCTCTGGGACTGGATGGACTTTAGGGTCTCTCCCAGCCCAAACCATTCTGGGATTCTAGGAATAGTAAGCAGATTTTCTTCCATTATTTAAGGTAAAATCACAGAAGCAAAGCATTAATAGTTTGAAAACTAAAAGCTCTCTAATAGTAAATGGCTTTTTTTACAATTCCAATCAGTTTTTTATTAACACCTTGCATTTTCCCCGTGTCTTTTGTGTGGGTTATAGCCCAGTTAAGGAGCTGGCAAATTCTCCTTTGGCATGGGAGGGGGAAGGAGATGGAGCTGAGCCAAGCACTGCAGCTGGTGTTTGCAGGTGAATACACAGAGACCAGTGCAGCATTTGGGAACGGCAGAGAGCTCCCAAAATCACTCCAGGATGGAAAAACAGCTTTTGTGCCCCACCAGCTGATTGAAAGTCAACTGCATCCCCATCTTTGCTTAAATTACTGAATCATTATATGGAATCATGGAATGGTTTGGTTTGGAAAGGACCTTAAACTCATCCAATGCCACCCCCTGCCATGGCAGGGACACCTTCCACTGTCCCAGGCTGCTCCAAGCCCCCAAGTCCAGCCTGGCCTTGGGCACTGCCAGGGATCCAGGGGCAGCCACAGCTGCTCTGGGCAATTATAAAATCTATGATGAATGGATTTCCATCCACGTGGGCCAACTTATCTTGACTTGATCCAGCAGAAACCTGCATCACCAAGTGATATGAATCCCATGTCCAGGAATCTGAGGGATTGTGAACAGCTTGAAGTCTGACCTGAAATGGTTTGATTTTACAAATGTCATTTTTTTTCCAAAAATAGAAATTGTTGTGCTTCAATAAAGGAGTGGGCTGTGCAGGGAAGGGGCGAAATCTTCAGCCCTGGAAGGTTTCAAGAAACAACTGGACATGGCGCTTGCTGTGGTTTAGTTGACAAGGTTGAACTTGACAATCTTGGAGGTATTTTCCAACCTCCTCCATGCTATCTCAATAACTTATATAAATAATTATAATCAATAATACTCAAACCCCAAATCTCCGCCGCCCACCAACATTTTTAAATGTCATTCCATGCAAAAAAACCCCAACAAACCTACACAAAGTTCCGAACTCCAATTTTAATTTTTGTTCACAAAGGCTGCAGAGCTCCAGTTCGTGAGCCAGGTTCAGTCACTGGGTTTTGCTTTGTGCATAAGCAAGGTGAAGACTAAAATCCAGCCAACTTTCCAGGTGACTTTGGTTATCCTGGCAGAGTTTTCCACTTCTTATTTGCCTTGAAGACATTTTCAGAGGAGGAAGCACAGACTCCCAACATCCATCCTCAGAAATGCGTATGTTTAGGCAACACAAAGATTTCTCCAGCACAAAAGGAGCTGATGGCAATAAGAGCTGCAGTGTGGGGCCACACCATGGGGATCTCAGGCTCTCTGAAAGGGAATTACTGACTTTTGGCCTTCACTCTGAAGTACTACATAAAATAAATGCATAATTGTCCTCAATTCCCTCCTCAGCACTACCAGCAGCCTACTACCAGCTCGAGAGGGTTTATCAAAAAAGCAAGCAGGAGGAAAAAGAAAGTGAAATTCAACCAGGGGACAGCTACCAGATGTTAATTTTATGAACAACTTAGCCAGTTGAATGGACAGTAATTATAAAATATGTGCACAACAGCATGAGCTGCATTCTTGGAGACATGATAGAAGCAACAAGTCCTGAGGAAAATCCAGTTACTGAAATGCTACTCGTGTATTTTCTTTCCTTCTTACATTTCCCATTTGAAGAAGTTTTCACTTCACAGCTGTGGGAGGTTTAAATGCTGGAACCTCCTGTTCCTCCCTGTCGTGCTCTTTGGTCAAGGAGGTTGTCACATTATCAATACCAGATCCAGAACACAGGAGACATTTTTTTGCCCTCCACACCTTCATGAAATGACACAACTGCCATGTTTAGAACACAAACTCCAGAGAAACAGGTAAGCAGGACTTGATACCTTTGCTGGTTTTTGAATGTGTAGACCATAGAATGGTTTGGGTTAAAAGGGACCTTAAAGATGATGGCATTCCCCTCCCCATCTAAATCCTGTAGTCTGCTCTTCTTTTTCAGCTAGAGTACAACAGAGAGAATTCTGCCCTTGGGAATTTCAGTGTTAGTGGGGACACTGCACATCCTACACCTGGAGAGGGTCTCCAGCTCAGCAACCCCATCCTTTGGGATCCTGTTTTTGCATTTTCTGAACAAAAAGCGTCTCCCTTCTCACTTGCTTTCTTCTTCCCATCCCCTCACCTCAATGAATGGATGGACATGCACAGTGACAGCACAACTGGGAACTTGTGAGCATCAGCCTGGCAGAGGCACAAGGTAGCAAGATCTCACCCCTGGCAAGCTGGACCTCAGCTTCAAGCCCGGGGAGGCATTAGTTTAATTTAAGGTGAGACAGAGGCCTTCTCCCAGGTGACTTTGCAGTTATTATGTTAATGAACCCAAGTTCTGCTCCCCTATTGGTTACCCCTGTTCCATATTTGGTCATGCTTCTAGCACCCTCTACCTCCATACCTATATATTGCCACTCCCTCCTCATTTCTGGTCTTTGGTGTTTCACCCTTACAGCATGCAGTTTCTGAGCGCTGTCCCTATTCTATTTTCCTAATAAAGTGAGTTTTGTTTTTTGGACACACCATCACACCCTGCTCCTTCTTCAGCGCCGCACTTGCCCTGAATATCAGGGAACCTAAAAGACGTGTCACAGCCACCCTCACTGAGACAGGAACTTTTAAATAACAGACCACGGCAAGGAAATGAAATCACAAGAACCCAGTGCTTTAAGGGAAACATCATTAGGGACCACAAAGGGCAAGGATTCTACTGCGTCACTTTTCCAGAACAGAGGCACAGAATGGTATCCCAGTGTGGATTACAGACATGGGGTGTGGCAACTGCTGGAGTAATGCATCTGACATTAGTATTAATGCACTAATCACCATTCATTTGATGCACTAAAAAATGCATTAATTACCTTCTCTGCGCAGGGGGGGCACTGTCGGATGCTCTGACCGTGAGGGCGTAGGAGCGCCCCACGGCCAGCGCCACTCCTGGAGCGATGGTGATCATGCCTGTCTGCTGGTTGATGGTGAAATCCCCCTGAGCCCCGGCCAGGATCTCGTACACTATCTGCCCATTGGCTCCCTCGTCCGCGTCCACGGCCGTCAGCTGCAAGGAAAAACCACAGGGTCAGCACGGGGACGCTCCCACAGGCTCTGGGAAGGCGACTCGGGAGGAGGAGGAGAGGGCAACTCGGACTTCTGGAATTTCTAAGCCCTTCACAACCACAACAGATCTGAAATGAAGGGTAATAGGTGTAAAAACATCATGAAGCAGGGAAAAACTGCTTGCTAAATATTTCAAACCACTTATTTTAAGATAGAAATTAACAAACCTAATTTAGACCGAGTTTATTCTCTGTGGGTTGGAACACATAAAACTTTTTATAGAAGTAGAAGGGAGAAGACAACATTTTTGTGTAGCAATAGTAATGAGAGGATTGTATTTACTTATTTATTTCCCATCCCTCTCTTCACTTTTCCAGGTGACAGCCCTGGTAGCTCCAGGGAGTCCCATGTCCAGGCCTGGCATTCCAAGCCCTCCTTGCGCAGAGCTGGAGAGTTCAGGTTGGGTTAACATGCACCTACAGCTGTGGCACCCAAGTGGAAGGGAAATGGCAGCTGTTCCCATATGGATACACACTTGGAATCATGGAATCATTCAGGTTGGAAAAGCCCTCTAAGATGGCTGAGTCCAAATGTAAACCCACACTGCTGCCAAGACCACCAGTAACCCACGTTCCCAAGTGCCACATTGTCTTTAAATCCCTTGAGAAAAATCTAAATCCTGGTATTAGACCCAAATTTTAATGGTGAACATCAACGAAATGAGGGGGTTCTCCTCCCCCTGGGAAAGGCAGTGGGTTTATCCCACTTCTGTAGTGAGCCACACTAAGTCACACACTCAGTCAGGAATTAGAGCCCAGGGAATATATTTGCTTTTAGTGAATCATGGAAGAAAATCCCAGAGTGGTTTTGATTGGAAAGGACTTTAAAGCTCATCCCATTCCACCCCCTGCCATGGGCAAGGACACCTTCCACTATCCCAGGCTGCTCCAAGCCCTGTCCAACCTGGCCTGGTTGGCTCTTCCTTCTTCAGGGGTTGTTTTGCTGATACACAGGTTCCTCAACTGACTTTTCACTCTGTAGGACAACATTCTGTCAAACAGCACAAGGAATGACAGAAGGTGGCCTGAGCAGCACTGGAACATCCAGGAGGCCACAGCATCCAGCTGTGAATCCAGCTGCCAACAGCTGGCAGTGGAAATCACAAGGAATGATGGCACCATGGGGTCCTCTGCTGCTCCCAGCTCCAGGTGAGCAGTGGGAAGCAGGGAATGGGAAAGGGCACCAGCAGGGGTGACAGCAGAGCTTTCCTGGCATGTCCAAAGTAATCCCAGGCTCAGGAAGAATCCCTGCAGGGATCCTGATGTGAGGATGAAAAAGAAGAAACACACCTTCTTCCAAGGTCTCTGCCTTGACTTTGCTGACACAAACACTCCTGCCCTGGGGCAGCAGGGATGCAGGATGGGAGCACTGGGTGTCAGCACTGACAGAAAACCTCAGAACCCACTGTGAGGCCAGGGGCAGGATCAACAGCCCTGAGGCAAGGCCAGCTGGACAGCAGCCTCAGCCTCTGGGCCCCTCTTGTCACCTTGTGACACCCTGAGTTGGGGACAGGAACTCCCCGATGGCCCTGCCATGCTACGAGAGAAAACCATCTATGGATCAGTGCAGCATCACACCAGCTTCAGCAGCTCACAGCCTCCCACAGAAACACCCAAACCAGCACCCAAAACTGCCAAAGAAACACTTAAATCTGCCAAACCACCACCTGGGACTAGCAAAACACCTTTGCCCAAGGATGGCTAAAAATTTGGAGGAGCAGGAACCAAACCTTGCCACTGAAACAAGAATAAACCCCAAAGCTGCACTATCTGAGTTAATCCCACTTGCATACAACATCAAGCATCAAGGGGAGGATGTGAATTACGGAATCCTGGAATGGTTTGGGTTGGGAGAGACTCATCCAGTTCCTTGGGCAGGGACACTGCCCGCTTTATCAGGCTGCTCAAAGCCCATCCAACCTGGCCTTGGACACTTCCAGGGAAAAACTCAGGCATCTAATTGGTTCCTAAGATAATATTGATCCTTCATGCACAGAGACTCAGTGAAATATCAAATTTCATTTAGAAAGTCATAAAAATATTCTTCAAACCAAGAATTAAGCCCACAATAGCTTTAAAAACAAATCTTAGTTCATCTCCTATAGCATTTTGGGACACATTGTATAGTGAACATGGGATAAATCCTTGAAATGCCCCCAAAATCATGGAACAGAGGTCATCTCTTAAAAATTTAAAAACCAGATTAATATTTGTGTGGGTTTTTTTAAATCTACCTCATTCTCTATTTTCTTTTGGAATTCTGAAGAGGCCATCCTATGACAAATGCAATTTAATCACTCATTCTATAGCTTCTATACATACCTGGGTGTCTTAATTAACCTTGCAGAGAATAATTATCCACCCAAATGACAGAGCTGTAAAAATCTTGTCTGCTGAACTTCAAAAGTAAAACACACACACACAAAGAAGATAAATAAAGCCTTTATGCAAAATACAGGGTCCTGAGGATTTAATGACAGGATTTGGAACCAGGCCAGTTTTTACTGTGACGACATGAAAAGGGAAAATTAATTGACTACACAAGCACAGAGATTAAGGTTAATTAAACCTAAAAATACAGAATGCTTGGAAAGATAAGTGATTTGAAAAACATTTTGGGGGCAAAACCAGGAATCAAACCTGGGATTAAACAGAATTGACATTTAACTGCTGCCATAATATATGATCCCAGAAATCCCATCTCCAGCTGTCCCAGCCTGATAGAGCTCCATAGTTAACAAGATTTAAGAAACAGGGGCTAAAATGTAAAGGGAGAAGAACAAAACAAGGTTTCATTTACTCTCCTAAGAAATTTTCATCCAGCAGGATTAGCTCCATTGCATCACCATTTAATCTACTGAAAGTTTGGCAAAATAGGTGTGGATTCTGCTGCAGCAAGAAGTGGTTTTCTTGGGAGGAAAAGGAGATTTAGGAGTGGTTCTACTGGGAGGAAAAGGATATTTAGGAGTGGTTCTGCTGGGAGGAAAAGGATATTTAGGAGTGGTTTTCTTGGGTGGAAAAGGAGGTTTAGGAGTGGTTTTGTTGCAAGGAAAAGGAGGTTTAGAGGGATAGCCTTAAGCTTACAAAGACACATTTTGGTTATGATATAAACCCTGCTCAGACTCACTTCATTACTAGAGGAAACTGGGCTTCAGTGTTTGACCTGGGACCTTCCCCCACCATCTTTGTGGTCACCTGGCCCTGGAGAGATAAAGTGATGACCAACATTCCCGGCAGCTTTCACCAGATTCAGTGAGACGGAAAAATTCCAGGATTGTTCTGGAGATATTCCTAAACTTGAGTCAACTGTGCATAATGATCTCTGAGTAGGTTAAAATACTTTTTCATTATCTCCTTCAGACACTTCATCAAGCCTCAATCCATTATTTTTCCTTGAGTCTGCAGGGACACTGACTGAGCACAGAAAACACAGCCTGGTTTTGTTTTCTCTCTCTGCTAATCAGGTTTGCTTTGGAGACAGCAATTAATTACCTGACGGGCAGAAGGCAAAAGGTTGCAAATAAACACGTAAATAAAAGATGAAGTGGGGTTTGGAGATGACTTTTTATGAGGATTGATGTAGGGAAACATTCAGGAGTGGTCGGGCATGGAACAGGTCACAGCCCCAAGGCTGCTCAAGGAGAGTTTGGACAACACTCCCAGGGATGCAGAGGGTGGGATTGTTGGGCTGGCTGGGCAGGGCCAGGGACTGGATCCATGATCCCTGTGATCCCTGATGCCTTCCAGCTGCAGATACTCCACCATCTTAAGATTTCTGCTAAACTGTCCTGCTTTTTTTATGGCACAGTGCAGGTTTAAGAGCTGTAAATCAAGAATTCAAGCTAAGCTGGGGAAGGACCTTAAAAATTAAGTTGTACTGCTGCCATCAGACAAAATTATTTCAGTGGGGGACAGGGCACTGATCCCTTACATATTTTATTCTCCATTCCCCATTAGGGAATTATTTAATTATTCTTGGAAGAGACCCCTTAAATGTGAGTCATGCCACCAGGAAATTAGGGAGAAATTAAGATGCGTAGATAATCTGAGGTAGGATGTAAGAGGAGTGGGATTGTTCAGCCTGGGGAAGAAAAGCTTCAGTGTAACAGGGTAAGGGAATGGCTTCCCAGTGCCAGAGGGCAGGGCTGGATGGGATATTGGGCAGGAATTGTTCCCTGGCAGGGGGGGCAGGCCCTGGCACAGGGTGCCCAGAGCAGCTGTGGCTGCCCCTGGATCCCTGGCAGTGCCCAAGGCCAGGCTGGACATTGGGGCTTGGAGCAGCCTGGGACAGTGGAAGGTGTCCCTGCCCATGGCAGGGGTGGCACTGGATGGGATTTAAGGCCCCTTCCCACCCAAACCATTCCATAATTCCATAAATTACATTTAAGGCCACTCCTCAAGTTTTCCTGTAAAGACAAAATACAAAAAAATCTCCTCATGGGCCAACATTAAGGTGAATAATACTGTTTGCTACCCTCTGTCCCTTCCCAGCTCTCTCAGTTTCCTGCTGAATACTCCCTATTCCCTGCATCCTGAATATAAAAATGATGGATGTCCAAAGAAAAACAGTGGATTTAAATTATTGAGATGAAATTTTGTTGCACCACTGCTGCAAACTCCACCCTTCAATGTGTAACTCATTTCAATATCTGAGTCACAGCAGCGGAAAAAAGGAAAACTGGGCAGCAAAAATATAATAACATAAAAAAGATGGAATTAAGTACTTTACTAGGTTTACTGTTAATAATCTTTCTAGTGGCAGTTATTATTTACTACATTTAACTGTTTTAAAGGACAGATTTCTCAAGTGAGAAACTCTCAGGGAGCACAATAAAATACCTATGAAAGGAGGAGGAAAAATGAGACATTTTCAGGCTGAAAGGAACAAAATACACACATTTAAATTTTACTCTCCTCAACCAAGGCTTGAAAAAAATTCCACAAGTACTGAGAGGAGACAACTGAAATAAAAATAAAACCTGTTTTTGTCGCTTCTCTGAAAGGTAACAGGGAAAGAAGGAAAATTCCTTGGTCTAATCATCCAGGCAGAAAGGAAAAAGTGGGGGGAAAATTGAATTCTGCTTGTAATGAACATATTTGCCTGCTATTTGTGGGTATTTTCAAGCAGAACCTAAGAATTTTTATATTTCCTTTATTTTTTTGAGAGTGTACCAGACAGCAAACACAAGTAGCTTAAAAGCTATTATGTTTTGGGGCTTTTTTCACAAGTAACATCCAAATAATGTCCCACAAAATGGGATAGCAAGAAAGCACAAACTGGGGTTATTTGTCCACTTTAGTTGTGTATTTTCCTGCAACTGCCCCAGGAAAAACAGATATAAGAAATGTAAGAATATTACCCTAAGGATGATAAAAACCAAGTGGCTGAAAATCAATCTGATTATTATAAATGGTTTTGAGACTGTCCAGACACTCTGAGGTCAATGTTCTTTTTCTAACCTGCTTTCTCTGATCAGACAAAGTGGTTTTATGAACTAATTTTCCTCTGGGAACTGTCAGAGATGAGCATCCTCTCCCAGCAGAGGATCCCAAAGGATCCTGACCCCAGCAGGGACAGCAGGGTACAAAGTGACTTTGCTCCAAATGCAGACAACAAGGTGAGTGCCCCTCCAAATCACTGTGTCAGGGTTCCAAAAAGATGGGAAAGAAAAGTCAGTCTGGCCTTTGAGAAAGTCTTTATAAAGCCTTTATATATATAAAGTTTTTATATCTAAAGATTGAACCTACCAAAAAGTGCAACTGCCCAAAATCCTTATCAGGGAATCATGGAATGGTTTGGGTTGGAAGGGACCTTAAAGCCCATCCAGTGCCACCCCTGCCATGGGCAGGGACACCTCCCACTGTCCCAGGCTGCTCCAAGCCCCTCCAGCCTGGCCTTGGGCACTGCCNTCACAGCTGCATCACCCCAAAGCTTCTCCTCTCCAGACTGAACAATCCCAGCTCTCCCAGCCTTTCCTCCCAGCAGAGCTGCTCCATCCCTCTGCTCATCCTGGTGCCTCCCCTGGGTTCACTCCAACAACTCCAAATCCTTCCTGTGCTGGGCCCTCTTTATTAGCATCATCACCAGTTCACTGAAATCCTCAGATGTGACTCTTGGCTGTTTTTTTAAGCCAGGTAATTGAGAAACTCAGATCATCTGGTAATGTGGGATGAGTGTTGAAAAACAACTCCTCTCCCAAACCACCCAGAATTTTCTACCTTCTCCCTCTGACCAGATTACAACCTCAGAAAACCTGGAACTAGCCATATGCTGACTGCAGACAGAAACATGGATTTGGGAAAACCTCACTCTTGGAATTTAAAGTTTTTAGCAGAGGTGAGCTAAAGGCCCAACCTCCCCATTATTCCTTTCCCAAATAACCTGCTCTGATTCAGTTTTCCTAAGAAATGTGTCCTCCTGCTCTCCAAAAGCCTCCAGGCTTGGAATATGTTTGCAGCTGCAACACCAGGATGTGTTTGAGAGCTGGAGAGCAGCACCTTCCCTCTGAGCACAGAAACACTTCAGCAGCTTCAGACAAGCCCAGGAGCTGCTCTGCTTCATCTCAGGTATCATTAACAAACCTCAGAGCATCCTCAAGGCCAACTTTGAGTAGAAAACATTATTTTTACCCAGCAGAAATCTCATTTGGCAACATTTTCTGCCTCATGCTCCCTGGCTCCTTCAGGACAACAGTGGTTTCTGCCATGTTTTCACCCAGCCCTGTGCAGCATTTTAGGGAATTAAATTACGCTTCAAACTTTTCTCTTTCCCTCAGATCTTGCTGGCAATGCCCCTGTGGCTGTCCCTGATTGTTTTTAAGCACCCAAAATTGATGAGGGAACAAAACAACACAAAGGAAGAACTGACGATGCAAAGGCACAAAAGTGCAGCTCAAGAGGGACAGGAGGGGCACGGAACCATCTCCTCATCACTGCTACACTCAAATTAATTCCTGATTATGGTTCAGAAAATGGCATTTTGTGTTTAAGTCAGCTGATTCATTTTATTTTCCCAGTATTCCCACTGCCTTCAACCACTCTAGAATGCCACCCATGGCATCTTGTCCTCTCATCCATCTGGACTGAGAGCACTCAGAGCAAGGCTGAGATCTTGGAAGAATTAGGCAAAAAGAGCCTTTTTCCATTAATTTTAGTATCACCAGGATTCACCTCCAGTCCTGTACTAAAACATAAATCAGTGCTAGCAAAATTTAGTTGAAACTGCTTCTCTCTGGGCCCGTGCTAAACCCATTTTTCAGTGCTCATTTGCTCTACAAACTTGCAAAAACCAGCAGGTTTTCTGGCATAGGAAAACATTCCTGGTTATGTCCTACTCCGCTGCTTACCTGTTCTCCCAAAATGTTTTATCTCAATATCCTGCTAATGAAGGAGTATTTGCTTTTTCTTTTGAGATTTTTCAGCTGGAAGTTTTTTGTGGAACCTCAGAGGAAGCAAGTGAGCTGCAGCCCTACAGCTAAAACAGGCCTGAGGTTTAGTATTAGCAATTTTGAATAGATATTTAATTAATGAAGTGGATGCAGATACAAAATCTTCATTTCTAGCTGGTTTTCAGTGCATTTCCAATTTAGAGGAACGAGGCCACGTACTGCTAACACAAGTGAGTTAACAAAGGTAATAAAAGCCCTGAAATTACCTTTATAACACCTTCCCCAGGCTTCATATCCGTATAGATCTTGACGCTGTAGGAGATGTTGGAGAAGGTCGGGGAATTATCATTTGCATCGATCACCAGGATGTTGACAGTCACTGGGACACTCTCCTGCACTCCATCAGAAGCTGTCATCTTCAGAGGGATAAAAAACAGCAGGACAGGAATGCATCTTAATGGTGTGCTCTCCATACAATTCCAAGAGAAATACAATTCCACGAGGAGAAAATACAGCCTGACAACCCAGCAATCAGCATTATGTTTCTCTCTGGGATTACAATGACAGGAGGATTCAGCAGGGCTTGAGCCTGCTTGTGCAAGACTCAGGGCAAAAACAAAGCAAACACATCCAAACCTTTCCAATGCAGAAGTGAGAGGGAATAACTTGGAATTTCCCAGGGATGGGGCTGGGATAGGAGCTGTTGAGTTCATGGAGTCTCAGTTGGGTATCACCACACCCAGGAGCTCTGTACAACCTCCCAGACAACTTTTTGAGGTGGGAATTACAGAGCTGGGGGGCTCTTTTTCTTCCACAGAGGAAATCTGAGCTCTCCTTTCCAACGAAAATGGACAGAAAATAGGGAGGCACAGACTGGGAACCCCTGCAGAGGAGCTGGTGGCTGTCACAGCCCATTTCCAAACCACTGTAGGGCTGTTAAGCAGTTCACTCACAGCCTGAGGGAATATTAAATCCATTTAAGCTTTTTCCCCCCTCTTTCTTTTTTTCTTTTTCTAATACTGCTGGCTGTGCTGTCAGCCTTTATTATTATTACTTATTTGGGACAGAAATAAAGCAAAAAGCTCAAGACAAGGCTCATGTTCCTGGCTCTAGGGATGAGGGGGAAAAGGGAATAAGAAAAGCAAGGCCAGGGATAAAAAAGAAGGCTCAGATCCTGCCATGGGATGAGGAGCAGGCGCCAATCCTGGAGCCACGGAGAAGGTGCTGGCAGAGGAATTTAAAATGCTGCCCTCAACCAACTCATCCTTCACTGCTCTCCTCTTCCTGGGCCATTTTAAGCCTTCCAGGGACGCTGGAATCGATCCTTTCCCACCACGTGCTCCGAGCAGTGCCTGGGGAGTTTTCCAAGGGCACTGAACTCACGGAGAAGGTGTAGAGCTGCTGGACCTCCCTGTCCACGGGCTGCAGCAGGGTGAGGTAGCGGGTGATGCCACTCTGAGTCACAGTGAAAAACGTGCTGTAGTCGTTCAGGAAGAGATGGAGCTGCGGATCCTTGGTCTTCCAACAACATCAAGGGGAAAAAAAAAAAAAAGAGCATTTTATTATAAATTCAGAGGTACATTAAGTCTCCAATTGCTTGCTGCAAGCTCTTGTTTTAGTTGAAACCTAAATAAGCACAAAAGCTGTGACAAAGTCTATAAAACGGTAAAAAAAAGGTAAAAAAACCCTCACTGCTGGCCTAAAAAATCTAATATTCTTGATGAAAAACATATTAAAAAACCACTAGAGCGGGAAAATCCAATTGTAAACAAATACCTGTATTGGTTTTAAATAAGTGCCTTTTTCCCCCCATTAAACAGTAATTTTTAAGCCAGACACAACTTTATATAAGAAACCAGATTCAAGCTTTTATCTTCGTATTAAAACCCAAACAAAGCTGAACTTGATTAACAGAGCAATAAAACAGCTGGGTTGGTGCACTGAACAAAGAGAATGATGTGTGGGGAAGTATTTCAGGAAACAGAGGCAGCTTCAGGGGGTCTCTTTAGGTCTCAGAAAGAATCCAAATATATTGGTGCAGAACTAGGAACCTCTCAGTTGATGGGAGAAAACATCATAAAAGAACTGAAAAGTAACATTTTAAGTAAAGAAAGGAAAGGAAAAAAGGCTTCTTGAGGACCTGGGTCACTCCTGATTTCCACCTCTTTCAAGGTGTTTTTGATTAATTTAACTGATCAGACTCTACATGAGTTATATTTTCAAACAAACTACATTTCTTTTTGTCGCCTACAGTACTCCAACAACTTTCTGTGTCCTTGTTCATAATCTAGTTAATTTAACCTGTCCTCCTGCTGCTCTCACTCGTGAATTACAGAGTTTATTTCTGTTGGTAGGGAAATGCAAATTCCAGGAAAATACAAAAGACTGGGAGACAAGTCCTACAAAAGCTACATTAAACTGCCCCCAGGAATGTGGAGATGAGGAACCAGAGGAGTGGTACCAGGAATGACAGAAAATCCAGGGTTTTACCACCTGCTTTCCAAAGTCATTCCACAAACCCCATCCCTACAGAGGAGGACACAGGGAGAACCACATGAATAAACGGAGAGAAGCTGAACTCAGCAAAAAAAATCCCCAAAGGAGCATTACTTCTCTGAACACTTTCTGAATACAAAGCTCTTCTGGAAGGGTCACTCCATCAGTGCCATGCCTGGAGGATTAAAACCCTTGGGAGCACAGGACAGGTCCCCATCCTCCAGCCAGCCCTGGCCTGCACCAAGTGACACCAAAACAGAGCAGAACAACACCAGGACAAAGAGAAACTGCTTTTAATGAGCCCAAATAAAGCCCAAAAGGCAAAGATTCCACTATTTAAATGAGAAAACATTCCAGGAAGCCATGAGAAAGAATTACCCAAGCGTTCTACACGAGTGGTTCCTCAGTGCCTGAAGCTTTGCTGCAACTGCAGCTCCCAGGAAAATGAAAATTCATTTTACAGCCAGCAATGCAAACAGCAACCTCTTCATTCCAGGAAAACTCAGGGAAGGTAATTGCCCATAATTGTTCGCTTTGTATACATTATAAAGTCAGTTAAGAATTTAATTTGCAAAACCTGCAGTTAGTTTTGCAGTTCTTGCTTTCATGTCCTTTTGAACACTAATAAACAGCATTTTTTCCCCAATTTATTCCTGAGAAAAGCCAGTGATGGAGATCCCAAACCCTCCTGGAATAATATGTCCTATTCCTTTGCAATCCTGGTCTTAGAAATGTTCTCCTAATATGGAAGGTAATTGCCTTTACAGCAATCAATGCTTATTTTACCATCTCCCAGGCATGTCAGAGCCACAGAGCAATTTATTCCCTTCATCTGGAAAAGCATTGTTATGCTTGGACATTACTACCAGGGATCTTGGACATTATTATCCCATTTTATGCTGCCTAAAAAGTCAGCTTGACTTAAATGAACATTTCACATGAGAGAACAACCCCAGCTACGCTGCCAACACGATTTCTGATAATTTATTTTTTTAATTATTTTATTTTGGGGCATTGTGATTTCTGGTGACATTATTGGGTCATGGAGACAAGGCTGGTCTCTGATAATTTGGAATGGAAACATGGAATGGTCTAACATGGAATTTTAAGCAGAAAATTATCACAATCCACACAAAAGAGTTCACATGCAACCTGCAAGGAGCATTTCAAGCACAGAGCTCAAACCCGAGGTACTCTTTAATTTTAAAAAGCACTTTTGTAATACTCAGGATGTCTTTGAAGACTTGTAATAATTTAATGAACATTAAGCAATCACTATGTATGACTTTATGCCCTAAACTGGGTCCAATGTGTTTAAAGGGCTCTTTGCAGGCTTCACAAACCAAGGGACAATCCCAGCCACAAACACCATCAGGGCAGGGAGGAGAGGGGGAAATAAAGGAAGAAACCACACAATTAAAGCCAAAAAAGGTGTTTTGCACACACAACACCCAATACCTACAGGGAAGGCACCTGGTGGGACCTACAAAGGAAAACACAAAATCAACATGAGTGAGGAAACACAAACCTGGGACTGAGGGACAGCAGAACGTTTGGGGGATTCATGGTTACAGACAACAAAGCAACAAAATGAGACACACAAAATGCTGCACTCAAACAAAGCCTGGGTTTGTGTGTGTTCTGCTCAAAAAAATATCTGGAGAAATTCCTGCACCGACGTGGATGTTCCATTCCTACTGCTCCTCAAATCCCATCAAGGCTTACAACTCTGCCCAAAGAAAACAGTTTTCTAGAATTGATGAAGGTGAAACCAAAATTATTTGGGATAATTACAATATTGCCAAGACTGACCAGACAAGGTTATTTATTCTGTGTGTGTTTCAACAACCCCCAAAGCGTTTTGGAGAGGGTCTTTTTGGCTGTGAAGATCTCCAGGACAACCAGAACAAGTTCCAAGAGTATCCAAACTGCTCAGACTTCCTAATTTCCAGCACAGGCCCACCACCCCCTAAAAGCTGTAGTGATAAAAAAGACACTTTGATGGCACAGCTGAGTTTTCCAACGTTTTTCAAGTAGAGGACAACCAGCACTAAAATATCTATGAAAAATATTTTCTGTTGGAAAGGCATTTCTGACATCTGTCCTCTTCATTTCTGGGTGAAGGAAGAAAACCTTCCCCATATTCAGCTTGAAAATTTGAGATCCAGAGCCTTGCAGAGGGAAAGCAGGGGAGATTCTGTCTCCCCAACACAAGGAAGATGTGGATCTGTTGGAATGAGTGCAGAGGAAGCAGTGGAGGGACTGGAGCCCCTCTCCTCTGGAGCCAGGCTGGGAGAGCTGGGATTGTTCAGCCTGGAGAGGAGAAGGTTCCAGGGAGAGCTCAGAGCCCCTGCCAGGGCCTAAAGGGGCTCCAGGAGAGCTGGAGAGGGACTGGGGACAAGGGATGGAGGGACAGGACACAGGGAATGGCTTCCCAGTGCCAGAGGGCAGGGCTGGATGGGATCTTGGGCAGGAATTGTTCCCTGAGAGTGTCAGAAGGCAGAAACCATGAGATATTCATCCTAAAATAATCAAGCAAGACACACAATATTACAGAAGCAATTCAGTGCTAACAGTTCTGTTTTTTCTTAAGTGTAAAGATCCAAAAAATTTTACGCCCTATCTTTATAAATCCTAAAGCAGCCTTTTGTCTTTGCCTTGACCTTCTTTTTGTTTTAATAATGACATTAATGGGCTGTTTAATTTTGGGAAGGAAATTTCCTAAGTTATTACAACGGTTGGAGTGTCACAGCAGTCCCTTGAGGGAGGACTGACTGCAAAACAACTTCAAACAACAACTGGGAGTGATAGAAGCAATCAGGCAAATATCAGAGGAAAATACTTTGGTATTTAAAAGACTTAAGTCTCCTAGTTTAAAAAAGAAATTAAAAATCTGTTATTTTTCCTTCTGTGGGTATATTACCAAAAATCCATAACCTGCACTTGTGGCTGCATTTAAAACTTATTTTATACATTACTTGCTCTGTCTGCTGTGTTGCTGTAAAGACATCCTTAAGTAAAATTCTTCCAAATTTTCCACAAGTTCTCTGAAAAAAAATCCACAGAATCACAGAATGCCCTGAGATGGAAGGGACCCACAGACATCATTGAGTACAATTCCTGCTCCTGCAGGAGATAACCCAGGAATGCCAAGGCCAGACTGGACAGTGCTTGGAGCACCCTGGGATAGTGGAAGGTGTCCCTGACCATGGCAGGGGTGGGACTGGATGGACTTGAAGGTCCCAACCCATTCCAGGAGGGATACTCAGTGCAGCTTTATCACCAACCCTAATCACTGGATAAAGTAATTCTGTCCCATGGTGTCTTAGGTTGCAGTGCAGGATGTGACCAGAGGTGTGTATTCTATCCCCAGATGTTAAACCAGCTGGGGCAGTGTTCTTTATCCCTTCCAGGACCCATCCTCCCTCCAGGGGATATCTGCTGTTCATGGGCCAGCCAGGCTCACTGCAGGGCTGAGACAATTCCATCATCCCATTGGGAGAGGCTCCACCCAGGGGGAGCAGCCCAGCATTCCTGCCTGGATAAAACCTGGGATTCAGAACAGCAGCACAGCCTGTTTGCACTGGATTCCCAGAGGGAGACCAGACCCATCTCACCACCACTGACCTTCAGAGGAAAACTGCACCTTCTGCAGGATCATTGCTCCAACAGAACCACATCTGTCACTGCAGGAGGGCTTGGCTGGGCTGTTACCAACACCCTGACCAACAGGGTGTCAGGTTGTGTTCTGACTCTCTCAGGGTTTTCTTTTGTGTTTGTTTGCTTTTTTTTGTACTACTACATTTTTATTTTAATTTTCCTAGTAAAGAACTCTTGTTCCTATTCCCACATCTTTGCCTGAGAGCCCCTTAATTTCAAAATTGTAATAATTCAGAGGGAGGAGGTTTACATTCTCCATTCCAAGGGAGGCTCCAGCTTTCCCTGGCAGACACCTGTCTTTCCAAACCAGGACCCACGGAAACCAAAGAAAAAGAAAAAAAGAGGCTTGGGAAGCCTGATGTAAAGAGCTCTCAGCTCACACAGTTTAAGTTCCTCATCTCAGCTTTGGTTTGCTCAGGTCTTAAGGTACTCTCATAGCTTAATTTAATTTATGCCATTTAAACAGAACACTTAATTATATCAGCAGTCAGCAATGCTGCTCTGCTGAAAGGTCTGTTTGCAATGTCCCATCTATAAATTAATTTCTGCAAGGTTTATAGCAGGACTCTGTTACAATTCCCACAGGATTTCAATTTAGAGTAGGTTTTGTTCATATTTTCCTCAGACACAGAGTTAAGTGAGCAGTTTCTTCCTGCATTTTCCTGAGGACATGGAGTCATTTTAATTTTTCAATTAGCAGGCAGAATTCATTATGATTAACCAGGGTCACCAGTGGGAACTGGGATGCACCAGCACAGAGGGGTTTTATCTCAGTGTCTCATCAGCAATCCTTAAATTTAAATGTATTCCTAACTATATGAATTTACTGGGGTACAATGAAACCATCAGGACACTTGAGACCGGCAGAAGTTAACGACCATTACCTCTGCTGACAATCCCACCCTGAGCTCCCATCCAGCCCCATGAAGAGCAATTTTAATGTCTGGCCATTTTATATGGGAGCTCTATGTAATTGCTGCACTCCCAGCTGGAATTCAGGAATTCTGCTGCCCACAGCAGGTTAGGGGCACTCTGAGAATCCCTGGCACATGAACTGAAACACAGGCACTTCAACGTGGTTCCCTCACATCCATGTTACACCTGCATCATGCCATGGCTTTGGAAAGGGCTGTGCATGAACCAGGTGATGCCAAAGGAACAGGCACATGGAATATTTCCACCCAAGGAGGAGGCTGATCCCCTCTGGCTACAGGCAGAACTCTGTGTGTTAGAGAATCCCAGAGTGGTTTGGGTGGGAAGGGACTTAAAGCCATCCCATTCCACCCCTGCCATGGGCAGGGACACCTTCCACTGTCCCAGGCTGCTCCAAGCCCCAAAGTCCAACCTGGCCTTGAGCACTGCCAGGGACCCAGGGGCAGCCACAGCTGCTCTGGGCACCCTGTGCCAGGGCCTGCCCACCCTGCCAGGGAACAATTCCCTCCCAATATCCCATCCATCCCTGCCCTCTGGCAGTGGGATGATGACTCCCCCTTGTATCACTGCACACTCTTGGGAAAAGCCCTTCTCCATTCATTTAGATGTTAATCCACCTGAATTTCTTTATCTCTCCCAGTGACAGCAGAACTCCACAAGAAGAAAGCCTGAAAATAGATTTTTGGCAGTTACTCCTCATGCCACACTGAAATATTCACCTTTTCCAACAAAAAGATTTCACTTTTGGCACTGCCTCCTTGTGTATCATGTGGCTGAAGTAAATTTTCACTAACCTCACCAAACTCTTGTTAGTCATCATCCCATGAAAGTTAAAACAGGAGGTAAAACAACCTTAATCTCATTAGGAAAAGCATTTGAACCCTTGAACTGCCATATCCATGGAATATCCTTCCTGTGGAGAAGAAATCTCAGGTCTGTTTGTACTGAGCCACAGAAATATGTAACAACTTCTAAGAAGCTGCCTGAAGCAGCTCAAGATGGACACACATTTGGTTTTTACAGCAATTTCTGATGCAGATGATTTAAGGTATGGCTGTGCTCCCAATTAAGAATCTGCTGCAGATAGGACAGATTTTTTTATTATTAGTGATGCAAGTAAAATGACAAATTCTTGGGTCACAACTCTGTTGGAATTTTTGCTGCAGGCAAACACAAGTTTATTAATGAATACCCTATCCCAGATCCAAATATTGGGAGGAATTAATGGGAATGTGCTGATGTACAACAACAAAATATGGAGCCCAACTGACAAGCTGCCTGTGATGAATCTCAGAGCAACTCTCAAAACTCCAGGTATGAACTTGTACTGACCAAATAAGGGACAGAAAGGACTTCTGGTGGGAACAGGAATCTCAAGGTTTTATTATAAGCCTAGGGAACTAAAAGAACAGGTTTCTCTTCCATGCAGAAATTCTCTGAAAGAAATGTTTTTATTTTGAGTGTGTAAATAGTATGTGTGGTACCTTCTATATGATTCAATCAAAATCAGCCCAAATTCAGGATTTAACATTTCCAAGTGATCCTATTTCTCTTTCTTCGGTATGAAGACTACTATGGAGTTACATGGAGAACCCTGAATTATCCAATCTGCCTTTGACACCTCCCTAGGCAGAGCTGTGCAGGTGCCAGGGAAAAGTTAATCCAGCACTATTAACTCCAGCCTGAAAACCCTCTGGAGCTTAATGAATTTCCCAAGTGTCTCTGGCATCCCTTGAGTGTACCAACATCATCCACCAGAAATGGGAAAGAGTCCAAAAAAAAAAAAAAGCAGCAGCAGAGAAAACTGCCACTAAATTTGAGTGTCTGAAGGAGGACATGGAATTTTCTGCTGTTAAAGGGAATTGCTTTGAATTACTCCACAATGGAATTGTGGCCAGCAGTGCTGGGTGACTTCTCTGACCACCTTTCACCATCTCAGGTTGCTCCAAACTCCATCCAGCCTGGCCTGGGACACTTCCAGGGATGGGGAATCCACCAACTCTGTGTTCTATTTATAAACCTGATCCTTGCCCACCTTGACTATTCCTATGCAAAGCAGCATCTGAGATCCCAGAAATTGGATCAACCAAGAAACTGCGTTGCTTTAAACAGAACTGAACCTGAGTGTTTCCCAAGTAATCCAGACCTTCAGTAACTCCTGCTGATTCCCACCCTGTGCCCTCATTCCATACCTTCTACCCAGCTCCCACAAAAGCCAGATCCAACCTAATTTTCCATCTGCCTTCCAACCATTGCTTTCAAACAATGCCCAAAAATTGATGGTGAAACTTTAATGGATAGAGACCTTCTGCAGGAATTTGGGATTAAAAACAACAAACCACTCTAACGCTGTGATGTTTTAGTGACAATGGGCTCTTGTGTTCCTTACAAAGTATGAAATTGCCTAAAGTGAAGCCTTAAAAAGCAGATTGTTTTCAGAATCTCAGGTTAAGAACTTTATTCAAGAGGTTCTACAACTATTCCTACAAAACCTAAGCCTGCAGCTTGGCTTTCCTTCTGTAGCTGAAGGAACCAAAAAGATCAAGGGAGACAACTGGAGGGACAATGGAAATTAGAAGGAAAAGACATATTGGCTAAAAAAATCTGTAATGACCTTGGTGAGAACAGAAGAAAGGTTAGAGGTGTTGTACTGTTACTATTTGGTTACTATTTCTCTGGAGGTCTGACTTCCACTCTGAGTACTATTACATCAAAATCTGGCAGAGCAAAGAATGCAATGAACTTTCAGCCTCCTGCTGCTCCTCCTATTCCTCTTCTTTTTGGTTCAAATACAGAATTCCTTTCTCTCTGAGCTCCCCTTTCCCATTTCCATGGTGTGGGGCAGGCTCATCCCTGTCACAAAACGAATTTTGATTCCCCTGAGCACTGAGCATTCACCACCTTGACCAGAACAGAGCCTTCCAGAGGGGTGACCAAAATACAGACCAGAAAAAATCCACCTCCAAATCTAGCTGAACTCAGAACGAAAACAAACAGAAAATCATAATGAAATTCAGATGACAATTTTTTTGTGTTCATCGAGCTAAATAAAAAGAAAAAATGAAAGGACCCCCAAAATAATAAACTACAAAAAGACTTGAAAAGAACAAACTGTACCTCTTCCACGTCGTTGTCCAGCACCACAACCTGCAGGGGGGAGGTCAGGTTCCGGTTATCCGAGATGGTCGTTCCCACCGGGGAGGATTCCAGGATGAAGCCCTCATAGGTGGACCTTGTGAAATAAGGCTTCTGGTTGTTCTCATCCAGGATCTCAATGTGGAGATTGGCAAAGGCAGGGAGAGGATGGCCATTGTCTTGCTCAGCCTAAAAAATCACCTCATTTGTCAAAGGTTCCCAGTTATCAACAGTGAATGCGGATGGTTCTACCTAAGAGTCATAATCCAGTTAAAAAATTGATTTTTTTCTCAGATCCCTGTAATATTGAACTCAACATCATAGAAAAGAGAAATACCAGCTAAAAATTAGCTAGGAGACAAGAACAGGAACATGTTCCATCACAGTCACAATAAACTCAAACCTCGTGCAAACACAGTTCCTTAAACTCTCAGGATTGAGATATCTGGGAAAGGGTCTGAGGGATGAAAGAAAACTGGGAATGCTGATTGTACAGCAGAACCCATAGCAGCAGCAAGAAAGTTATACCCAGAAGGTGGGAACAGCCCATGTGGCCACATTCGATTCTTCTCCCCCCAGATCCACCTCTTCAGAATTACACGAGGGGGATTTTAAATTTGGTTTCGCCTCTTTTTGAACCCCAGACTGGTTTCAGTTAGAAGGGACCTTAAAGCTCATCCCATTCCACGCCCTGCCACAGGCAGGGACACCTTCCACTGTCCCAGGCTGCTCCAAGCCCCGTCCAGCCTGGCCTTGGACACTTTCAGGGATCCAGGGGCAGCCACAGCTGCTCTGGGCACTCTGTTCCCAAGAAAGTTGTGGATGTGTGTCCAGCAAAATCCTTTATTTCCATAAATAACCCCCACATCTCAATGGCAGCTCTGCACCACCCAGGAGTTACTCCCTTAAATTTTTCATCTGATTTATTCTTATTCTCAAAATTCCTGAAGATAAAAGCACTAACTGCCCATTCCAAGGTGCTAATCCTGTAAAAAACTATGATCCTGCTTTTTTATCCTGTAACTCCCCAATCAACAACTAATTCAAGCAAAGGCACAAGGGAATTAGGAGATAAAAAGTAATTTAGTCTCCAATTTTAAAAGAACAAACCAGGTTTAATTACAGTCCTGCACATGACACTGCAGCAAGACAACTTGGGCACTGAAAGAGTTTCCTCCTTTTCTGTTCCTATGGCCAAAATTTGTATTCCCAAAAATCTGGATGCACACAGACCCTGGATTACAACAGAGAGAACAGGGCCTAAATTGCTGTTATTAACAGGACTTTCTGTTTGCAGAGGTTTTACTTCTAATTTGTTATTTCCCCCATTTCAAACAGATAATTCCTAATTTTTCAAATCAAGAATCCAAGGAATCTTGGTCTGGAAACAGCCCTTTGATATCATCAAAGTTTTTAAAAATTTCATATTTAAACACCTTTTCTTGGTCTGAAAAATGTTAATTCTCTTTGTTTATAAAACAGCAATAGTTTGATAATTATAAAAACCTCTATTTAAAAAAAGAGACGTATTTAAACCTTCTATTTCAAATAAAAAGAAATATAAGCATAAAAATTGTTACTTTCTTCAAAAGAGGTGATGACACCTTAAGTAATCCATAAAACAAACCTCATTCTCAGTTTTTACGAAAAAATGGATTTTTCTTTTAAAAACATACCTGGATTACTCTTGAACAACAAGAAAAAACGCCCCAGGCTCTAGTCCAGCCCAGTTGAGGCTCCACTGAATGAAAAATAAACTACATGTGTCAAAACCAACATCACTAAAATTACCTGGCAGGACTCTGGCCACTGACCCAGGAAAGTGAAACTCCAAAAGTGTCCTGATATGGAATTTTTGCTCAAGCTAAAAAAATTGAAAGCATGAGGAAAAAACCCAGGAAAAGTCTGCTCCTCGAGCAACACACACACTACTGAGATTCTATTTTATAAGCAGGAATAGATGGAATTAGATAACTGGAATCTTTTAGGATGGGAAGACTTCCAGGACCACGGAGTCCCAGCTGTGCCCCATGTCCACCTTGTCACCAGCCCAGAGCTCTGAGTGCCACCTCCAGCCCTTCCTTGGACACCTCCAGCCATGGGCACTCCAAAGCTCCCTGGGCAGCCCCTGCCAAGGCCTGAGCACCCTTTCCAGGGAGAAATTCCTGCTGCTGTCCAAGCTGAGCCTCCCCTGGCACAGCCTGAGGCCCTTTCCCCTTGTCCTGTCCCTGTTCCCTGGGAGCAGAGCCCGACCCTCCCTGGCTGTCCCCTCCTGTCAGGGAGTTGTGCAGAGCCACAAGGTCCCCCCTGAGCCTCCTTTTCTCCAGGCTCAGCCCCTTTCCCAGCTCCCTCAGCCCCTCCTGGGGCTCCAGCCCCTCCATGGCTCTCCTGAAGTGCTCCTCCCCACAGGACTAACAACAGCTGTTCATCATTAAATTTTTTCTGCTTTTCCAAGTAAAATCAGCCCCTTCATGGCCCAAAGTTTCCATACAACCCCTGTGAGTTATTTTATAACAACGCTTAATGTTCCTTGTTATAAAGAGAACCTAAAAAAAAAAAGGAAAATGCAAACAACAGAGGCTCTCAATCTTCTGAACAGCTTGAAACACCACAACAATGGCCTTGCTTAATGTCCAAGAGAGCCCAGAGCTCTTTCTGGGATAAAAGGAGGAATATTCACCCAGGAAGGTGTTGCAGGGTATGCTGAAGTGCTGGGAATTACACACAGCCAAACACAAAGAGAGTTGTTTGCTCCCAAAATTGGACTTCAGATTTGAAGCCCTGGAGCCCAAAGTAACAAAGCAAAGGAGTCCTTCCTCAGTGAGCACTTCCACTCAAAATCACTTCAGCTTCCCTTCATGTTCACCAGGGAAAATGATGCATTAATTTCTTTTTTTTTTTTGTTTCCAAAGACAACTCTACTTAAGAAAAACAAAACCAAAACAAAACCAAAAAACCCCCACAAAAAACCCCAAACAAACAACAAAAAAACAAGCTTTGCAAAGAGCCACTTCCTTTTGCCTTTTCTTTGAAACAAGGAATTTCATATTACAATGTAAGGAATTGATTTGCTTTCAGATGTTCCATGAAATCAGTCCTAGAAGCAACACTTGAGCACTCTATCATACGAGCAGAGTTCAACACAGACCTTTCATAATGCTTAAAAAATAATTTTAAAAAGCTGTGACACTGGCAATTTTTGCTCCAGTTCCCTATTTCTTGGGTTTTTTCTTTGCCTGGGGTTTGGGTGGTTGGTTTTTTTTGTTTATTTGTTTTGTGTTGGGTTTTTTTGTTTGTTTTGATTTATTTTTTTAAGAGATTAAGTTATACCTCATGAGAGTTGCTCCAGACATTGAGTGCTCTTAGTTTAAACCCTTTTCCTTCACACTGCCCTGTTAAACACTTGCCTGGACTTTTTGGCCACAGGTTGATCATTTTTGTTTCCTAACATGTTTTCAGTACAAACAGTAAACAATTTACATTTTCTTCACCCAGGCAGCCACTGGTATCTAAGCCACAAAACATTCAAGTTCCAGTCCCTCAAAGAAAATGTTTTAGTGTCAAAACAATGAGGGTTCTCTCAAACAACCCCAAGCATGTGGGGTTATTTCACACTTCCATCAAGACAAAAAAAAGCAGCACAGGATTAGATTCTGATATAATTTAGTAGTTAAGAGCAGCTAAAAAAAAAAAAGACAAAATGATGTGAAATGTGTTAATTCTCACAGATATTTAACTGTTTTATTGCATCATCTGTGCTGAAGACTGCTTGTATCTGTAGGCTCCATAATTTTATCCTGATGTAAGACAGCTGGAGATGACAGGAAAGCAGTTCCAGGAGGGATGCAAGGAGTGAGGAGTGAATGGCTGTGGGAATGAACAGGACCAACAGGAAGGTCACTCCTTCAAAGCAGCAGATGAAACAGCTCCCCCCAAAAATGAGAAATTAGAGCAGTGCAAAAGGCTCCTTCATGGAAGTGCAGAGAATTCCAAGCTGGAAAGGACCCACAGATAGCACTGAATGCAATTCCAAGCTGGAAAGAACCCACAGGCATCACTGAGTCCAGCTCCAGGCCCTCAGCACTATCCAGAGCTGGAATATTCTCCAGTCAGTTCCCAATGTCCCCTCTCACTGCCAAAGCAGCAGGTCCTGTCCTAGAGAAACATCTAAAAGAGAGCAAGACAACTCCTGCTAGATAAAACTCAGAGTTCCCATTTCTCCATGGAATCACAGAATCAACTTCAGCAATCCTCCATCCAAAAAATTTGTTCTAAGGTGCAAGAAAACAGAATTGGTTCATCTAAGACACATCCATGATGCTCTTTTTCTCCAGGACTACAGAGTTATCTGAAGTGTAAAACAAGCTAAATAGGAGTAAATAAAAAAAAAAAACAAAAAAACAAAACACCACCAAATGGAGGGTTTATCTTCATGTCAGATTTTTTATTTGATAAAAATGGGAAGGTCCATCCCTAGAAGCAAAGAAAAACACACAAAAAACACCCCAAAATACCCAAACAAAACAAAAAACAAACCCCAAACCAAAATAATAATAATTAAAACCCCAAACAAACAACCCAAAAAAGTTCTCTCTCCCCTCCAATCCCAACAGGAAGATGAGCAAGTGGAGCTGAGGGGAGAGTGGTGCATGGGGATAAATGTGAACTTCACACATCCTAAAAAAATTGGGATGTGAGGATTTATTCCCCTGGTGAGGGGCTATGCACAAATATGCGTGGAAGAGTAGCAGGGGGAGCTGCAAACTGAGCTCCAAGAAGATCTCAGACTAAAGGAAAGCAAAATTAGGTGGCAGGGGCTGGAACCAGATGGGCTTTAATGTCCCTTCCAAGCCAAACCATCCTGGGATTCTGTGATCTATTATTTAAATGGATGTGATTAAAACCAGGAGCAGCCAGCAGGGAGAGAGGGAGGGAAGGGCAGGGTGACAAAGGGGCTCCTTTGAACAAAGAGGGCAGGGTGAAAAGAGGGACAGCATTTATCCAGATTTAGGCTAAACTTTAGGATTGGGGCATAATTCCCAAGGTCAGCATGTACAGCACATGGAAGAAAGCACTGAACTGGATTAAAATTTGGCTTAAGGACAAGGAACACAGAATATCTTTAGAACACAGAAGAAATGTGACTTTTCTGTCAGTGACTTTGCTGTCACTGGGGCAGGGAAATTAAATCAGCACAAAGTGTGCCTGGACACTGGGCTTAAAAAACCACCCAAACTCCAAAACATCCATTTTAGCTCCATGGGTACACGGTGACTTCAGAACCAGCAAGACTCACAATGCTGCAGGTCAGTGAACAGTAATTACAGATAATTTCCCAAATACTTCAACTCTTTCCTCTTCCCTTAAAAAACCCACCATCTATGAGGCCATTCAGCCAAGTTTTAAGTACTGAATGTTAAATTTTACAGGGAAAAACATTTTTTCTTATGGCAGAAAGGGAATTTCTGTCAATAAAAGCATTACAGGACATCCCAATTATTGATTTTAATGATATCATTGCTCTGAGAGTTCTGACACAAAATTTTGGGTCAGTCTTACTCATCTGAAGAAATATTTTAATGATTTAAAGTGAAAGTTTGGGTTTCCATGACCTTTTTTTACCTTCATCACTAAGACAAACCCTGTCCCTGCACTCAGATTTTTAATTCTACATCAAATCCCATCACTGTATTAAACACAAGAGAGAAAAAAAGGCTCTCTGAAAGAGAATTAATTGAATTCTGAGTTCACCTAAGGGCTGAACCTTTGAAAAGCTCATTTAAAAGAACACTTATTGTCCTTAGTACCTACGGGAGATGCACAACCAAAGGAATTATTTGGAAAGTTTCAGCCTTGACAGGAGGAGAATGGAGCAACTCTTTAATGAAAATGAACTTCTTCCATTCTTTTCATAATCTGTTGCCCTGAGTACAAATCCCAAAATTTAGAGGACCAAAGAATAAGCACAAATCCTCTGAAATGCAAGAAAATTAAGACATGGGAAGAGGGGAGATTTGGAGCTACCCAAATAAAGACAACAAAGGTCAATAGATGATGGAGCCAAGAGATCAGAACAGGCTGGGAAGAGCTGAAGGCTGAAATTCTTGCAAAAATCAACTCAACCTTTCAGATTTTAAGTTTCTGAAGGGGTGAAAACAAACTCTGATAATTCGGGACTTTTTAAGTGTTAAACCCATAGAGCATTTCTCCAACCTAAGAACTTCCAGTCCAGTGAGCCTCAACTGATGAGCATCTCCTCATTGCCTGCTGGAATTGTGCTGTCTGAAATTCAGAATAAAACAGACACAGAATCACCAGGGTTCAAGGTTATCAAGTCCAACCATCACCCCAGCACCACCCCTAAACTGTGTCCCCAAGGGCCACCTCCTGATGCCTCCTGGACATTTCCAGAGAGGACAACTCCAACACTGCCCTGGGCAACTTCTTCCAAAGCCTGACCACTATTTCAGGGGAAAAAGGAATTTTTTCTGATGTCTAATCTGAACCTCCCCTGGGGAACATGGTAAGAAGGACAACACCAAAATCATGCTTGAAGCTGCAGCCAAAGCCAGGGGCCTAGAGAAGAAAAGCAGCTCAGATCTTCCTGGATTTCTCCTTTTGTTAATAAACTAGTCTTCCATGAGCCAGCCTGGCCTCCCCTTGAGCACAGAGCAGCATTCAGCCCCACAGCACTGCGTGTCAAATTCAAGTCACAGAAGGAATCATGGTTGGGGTGGGAAGAGACTTTAAAACTCACCTTGTTCCACCCCCTGCCATGGGCAAGGACAACTTCCACTGGCCCAGGCTGCTCCAAGCTCTGTCCAGCCTGGCCTTGGACACTGCCAGGGATCCAGGGGCAGCCACAGCTGCTCTGGGCACCCTGTGCCAGGGCCTGCCCACCCTGCCAGGGAACAATTCCTGCCCAGTATCCCATCTAAATTTCCTCTCTGTCAGTCTGAACCCATTCCCTGTGTCCTGTCCCTCCAGTTCCTGTTGCAGGGTCCCTCTCCAGCTTCTCTGTATCCCCTGAGATCCTGGAAGGATCTGTGAGGTCTCCACCCAACCCTCTCTTATAGAGAAGAGCCCATTTTGTCTGTTTTGACCGTGCCACCTCCTTGTCTCAGCTAGAAACTCCTCACCCTGACTCTGCAGGAGAGGCTGAACTGCTGCTTCCTCTTCACTCCCAGAACTCTGGCACTGCACCTTACAGGTGTCTGTCCCAGCTTCTTCCTTCCTCACCTGGAGGAGCCTCTGTCCTTTTTGGGACACTGTGCTCAGGACACCGGGATCTGCAGTGCTTTTCTCCCTGTTCTTTCCTCTCTTTTCACCAATAATTTCTAATGTTCCATTTCCTTTTTATATTTTTTTTTGGATCACTGAGCCAACCTTCACACTCCATTCCTAGTTCCAGCACCAAGATCTCATTCCCAAGTCAGGCCAGAACCCATCATTTTCTATAAAAGCTTAGGGCAATCCTTTCTGACACCTTTCACTTTGTTTTTAAGCCATGCCTAATTTTATCAGTGACTCACTTGGTCTTGCAAAGTCCTTCTGCAATTCTACAGTCACTCCCTGGAAGTTCCATCCCAGGAAGTGTTAGGAAGATCTGGGGACATGGAGTAGTGGTGGGCTTGGCTGGAATTCATGATTTCAGAGAGTTTTTCCAACCAAAATGATTCTGTGATTATATCCTGGTCTTTACAACCAGAATATTTTACACATATATTATATATATTATGATTCTGTAAGACCTCAGGATCAGATCTAGCTATTATTTCAGGAATTCAACCATTGAGATCATTCCCAAGATTCTCCAGCCTAGAGCTCCCCTCCACAAACTCCCTGTGTTTTAAATCTGATCAGTTTTTGCCCTTGACAGTGGCTGGCAAACATCCTTTCCAAGTCTCCTTGTATTTCCACTTGGAACAGGAAACAGCCCCTGTGCAATCACATCAAACATGGCACATAAATATCTGTATTTCCTGCCTTCCAAGGGTCATCCACAGTTGGATCCTGAGGCTGTTTCTGAAGTGATGCCTTTTCCCTGTAATGCAGGGATTTTTTGACAGCTCCAAGAGCAACAGACAGGAAGGATCAGTGAAGCACCCAATGGGACAAGAGAAACCAAACAACCTCCAGGGTGAGGAGTGCCATCACTTGCTGTTCTTTCTGAAATCCATCTCAGGAGAATCATGGACATTAGGAAGAGTTTAATGAGACTGGGATTGCTGGGGGCATCTCTCTGATCCACACAAGCACCTCCACAAGAAAGGAATCAGAGAACCACAAAATATCCTGAGCCAGAAGGACCCATGAGAATCATGGATCCAGCTCCTGTTCCTGCCCAGACCCCCCAACAATCCCACCCTGTGCACCCCTGGCAATGCTGTCCAAACCCTCCTGGAGCTCTGGCAGCCTCGGGGCCGTGCCCATTCCCTGGGGAGCCTGGGCAGTGCCAGCACCCTCTGGGGGAAGAACTTTTCCCTGATCTCCAACCTGGAACTCAAGCACTGCTCCAGCCATTTCCTGGGTCCTGTCCCTGCTCACAGGGAGCAGAGTTTGGAGGTGCCTGTGCTGCCCAGTTTGGCTGGAAATTCCACTCGGTTCAGAAATTCCAGCCAGGAGAAATTCTAGAGTAGACAGAGTAGATGTTACAGCAGAAACATCTTCCACCACCTCTTGCACAATGGGATCCCAAACAAATTTCCCTCTAACACTGGGATTGCAAACACTCTCTTCTACTCTGACCTTCTGTCACCCTGTAAACAACAGGGAAACACAATCCCACTGTGGAGCTGTTTCCAAGGAATTGTCTGTCACTGGGTTAATGACAGCCTGGCAGAAAGCCCTCCTGGCATCACAGGGACAGATCCAAAGGATTAAGAAAATGCCATGCAAGAGTATTCTTCAAAACCCTCTGTGTTGCCCTGACATGCTGTTGAAGCCCATTTCTGTCACCAGCTCTGTGGGGGAGGCACCAAAACCACCCAAGGGACACAAATCAATTATTCTTCACAGAATTTCAGGATGGTTTGGGTTGGAAGGGCCTTAAAGGTCACCCAGTTCCACTGCACCTTCCCAGGTTGTGAGAGTGTATTCCTTATGAGCCATAAAATTGTTATAGTCAAGGAAAAGTCTTATTAATAAGTCAGGCTACAAATGTTATTTAAATCTAGGAATTTTATCTTACCTTTTCTCTCTTCCCCCCAATTTAATTGGAGTTTTTAATGAGATGTCAAAGTCACATAAATTGTCCCTAATTTCCCAAATACAATCAAAAACAACAGACAGTGGTTTATGAATTGACCAGCCAGACTAGATGAAAACCCACTCTAGAATTATCAATTTAATTAACTAAATCAATTTATCTATCAATTAAACTACTCTAAAATGATCAATTTAATTTCACCAGTACACAGATGCCCACATGAGATCACCAAAACACTTCTCTATTTTCCCACCTGATGTTCTAGAAAACAAAGCATTTTTAGTCATTAATACAAGGCCATTAGAAATGGAAAATCAACCTTAACAGGTGAAATAAAATGCTTTCCCTGATTTTGAATCTGGCAAAGATGCATTTTCTTTAAAGAGGAGAAAATTTTACCTTGTCCTGGGTAAGCAAACATAGACCAGAGCAGGAAAAGCAGAAATGGAAAAAGTCTGGGAGGGTGGGCAGGCCCTGGCACAGGGTGTCCAGAGCAGCTGTGGCTGCCCCTGGATCCCTGGCAGTGCCCAAGGCCAGGTTGGACTTTGGGGTTTGGAGCAGCCTGGGACAGTGGGAGGTGTCCCTGCCCATAGCAGGGGTGGCACTGGGTGGGCTTTGAGGTCCCTCCCAACCCAAACCACCCTGTGATTCTCTGTCCCTCATTAGCATCAAAACACTTCCAGTTTTTTTTTGCTGTTGCAACTCCTACAGATTTTATAGCAGCTCTGAATAGACAAATATGATTTTTCCTTAATTACTGGATATCAAGCCACTTCAAATACTGAGGAGAAACTCCTGCAGCTCCTCACCCTTTGCCTACTAGAAAATGTGAGTCCCTGTGAACTGAATCATCCCAGCATAAGCAAGTTTATCAAAATCAGCTCTCCCCCAGGTGCAGTAAATTCTCCCAAGTACAGGAATTCCATCTGTTGTAGCAGACCTCCTATTAGAGGGTAAAAATGAGCCAAAGCAGTGAACTTTTGTTAAACACAGCATGAAAAGGGTCCTGGTTTATTCCTCTGCACAGCTCAGCCATCCTGACTCCAACCATTCCCTGACCCTGCCTGCAGCAGCTCCTGCTGTGGGTTTCCCTTGCAGCCTCTGACTGCTGGTTCTTTCCTGCTGAACTCTGCCTGCAGGGATCAGTTTGCAGCCTCTGACTGCAGCTTTTACCCAGCCAGACTGTGACTGCAGGTTCTAACAACAACAGGCTCTGACTGCACACCCAGACTCACCTCACTGCAGGGATTCTCTCCTCAGGATCCTGCTGCATGATCTCCTGCTCCTCCTCCATGAAAATCCCACCCTCACCACCTCACCCCCTTTTATCTCACTCATCCTTATTGGACACAGCTGTGGCTCATCAGGGGCCAGGCTGTATTGGGTAATTAACACAGCTGTTACTAATCAGGGCTGAGGTCACCTGTATTCCCTTCTCCTACACCATCCATGAGTATTGCCCTGCCTGTGCCAGCACATCCAGCCTCCTATAGCCCATCCTCTTTGCAAATGGATCATAATGGAAGTGCCAGCTTAGATTCTGTCTGATTGATAAATAACCCCTGCTCAAATAGGAAAGGAGAAAAGTGCATCAATTTGATTAATTCACCCATTTGCTTCATGCTTAAAAAAAATAAATAAAACCTGTCTGACACTTTTTAGAGCTGGTAACAAGAATATAATGTCATCTTTGTAGTGCAGTGGTAATGTCACTGTAATTTTAATTAAACCCTTTTCATTTAAAGGTTTAATCCACATATTGTGGCAGCCTTGCTGTTGCCACATGGAAATTTCAATAGGAACCCCCCAAAAATCCCCATTCTTTTTTTGTGAGGATGTAATGATGCCTATGTTTATTGGCAGAGAATGGAAGTGCCAAGAATTTCCATAGGAGGGCAAAATTGGTTTTCTCCTTGCTTATCATCTAATATATTCCAGAGGTAGAGGAAGGCTGAAATCCAGCATTTCTTATTAAGATGTTTAGTTTTTTTCATTGTCTCTCTATTTGAGAATTCAACATTTATCAGCAATGCAGGCGAGTGCCCCCATTTCCTGTCCACGTTCCTTCCTGCATTCAAATATTCCTGTATTGACTTAACCACCTTTTCCATTTCACAGTTTTCCATAATACCTTAACAGGAGAAAAAAAAATTGATCTTCTCGTATCAGAGAGAATATTTTAAAGATTAAACTGAATGTGTGTTGCAAAAATAGCAGATTTCTGTTTGAAGAGAAACATCACATGTTGCACCCATCCAGATAAAACAGAATCAGATCCTACAACTGCAAGAAATGAGAAATGTGCAACACAAGAAGCTGAAGGTTTGATTTGGTACAACCCTGAGCCATAACTCCATGGTCCCTGAAGGATACAGCATTAAAACTTTTATTGTTTTAGCTGATGGCACATAGTCATTCTTCCAGACTGATCCTTTCCCTTACTGTTTTCTTATTTTCCCTGACTGCACATTTCCCAGAGTGACAGGAACTTCCTAAACCCTGTAAGCATGGCCATTAATGACCCAAGTTGCTACTCACGTACAGAAAATACCCTCCCACACCAGCTGATTGATTATTTAATCAACATATTGTGCAGCCCAAGTCTGGGAATAAAGGGCTACAGGGCTTTAACCTGGAACTCCTTAGGATATTTAGAGTTATGGAATGCTTTGGGTTGGAAGGGACCTTAGAGCCCCTCCAGGGCAGGGACACCTCCCACTATCCCAGGTGCTCCAAGCCCTGTCCAGCCTGGCCTTGGACACTTCCAAGGATGGGCTGTGCTGGATGGGCAGCAGGCAGAGCACTGGCAGCAGGGCAGGGAGGGCTGGGGGCCCTGTGGGCAGCCCTGGAGGCACCTGTGGAGTGCCGTGTCCAGCTCTGGATCCTGAGCACAGCAGGGCCAGGGAGCTCCTGGAGCGGGGCCAGCGGAGGCTGCGCAGCCCAGGAAGGGCCTGGAGCATCTGGGTGCCCAGGAAAGGCTGAGGGAGCTGGGGCTGTTCAGCCTGGAGAGGAGCCCCAGCTGAGAGGGGCCCTGAGCCCTGGGTGTCCCTGTGTGCAGGGAGGGCTCCCAGCAGGGCCCAGGCTCTGCTGCGGGGGCCCAGCAATGGCCCCAGAGCCACGGGCAGGGCCTGAGCCCAGCAATTCCCCCAGCACAGGAGGCACAACTTCTTCCCTGGGCAGTGCCCAGCCCTGAGCACATTGTGCACACAGCCTGGGGGGTCTCCTCCCTGGGGCTGTGCCACAGCTCTGTGCACACACTGCTGTGCCCTGGGCTCTGGGATGGCCCTGCTGGAGCAGGGAGGTGGCACCAGGTGCACGCTGAGCTCCCTGCAGCCTCAGACGTCCTGAGATCCTGTGAATGTTCACGACTCAAATATCAATTATTCACTGGTACCCCACCCTGACCCTGCTGGGATTCTGTGAACGTTCAGCACTCACACAATTATCTCTGTCCCTATGATCTGCTAGAACGGACTGTGAACTGAACAAGTGAAATAAAAACCAGCTGCACTCTCAGGACAACGAGGCTCATAGAGAGCGAGGGGACAAGTGATGCTGAGTTTGTTCACACAATGTAACATGAAATGTTAGAACTCTGCCAGGGTTCTTTCCCTTTCCACAAATGCTTCACACCCTTCTTCCCCCTGACGGTGCTCGATGACGCCTGACAGGCTAAAAAGGAAGAGAAAACTGCAGAAGAGACAAGCAAGCCCACCCCATGTTTTCTCCAGAGCTTTTTGTTTTTCAGAGAATATAACACTAGAAAAATTCAGCCCACATTACCTTAATAACCAAGTCAAACTTCTGGTGTAAATCCCTATTTATGGGCTTGAGGAGTGTCAGTTCAGCTGTGGTGAGATTCATATGGAAATACTGGGGATAATCCTCAGGAGTACCTGCAAAAAAGACAGTGAGGTTTGAACAACTCCGAAAGGTTTAGTTCAGCAATGTCTTTATTTTAGTCACTAATCATCAAAGGAACAAAGCCTCATTCTGTTATTGGAAGGATAAAATATTGCTTTATGTGTATACTTTATAGTATCCTTAAGCTATATGGAGCTTAAGGATACTATAAAGTTATGTGTTCAATATTATTATTTCCTTACTCTCCAAACCCACAAAGATTCCTCTCAACTGGGACTCCCTAAGTACTTGATAACAACAGGAATATTATTAGTAACATATAAACAATATATATAAGTAATAGCACAATTAATAACAATATGATAACAACAGATAGGTTATTTTATAAATCTGCCTGGGAAAAGTTTTGTTCCCCTTACCAGCGCAATGGTTGGAAAGTACTTTCAGAAAGCCAGGATATCAATTACTGCAATAATTTAATTTGAAATTCTCCAATGACAACATTTGCTAGATAAATAAATTATACATATATCTCTATATATTATATATATGGGTTTTTTTTCTGTGACTCTCTTAACCTACATATATATTATGGATGCAAAATGCAGCAAAAGAACCACCATGGATTATTTTTTCTCCTATACCACCAGCACAAATGCAGAGCTTCAAGCTCCAGGTCCTGTGTCCCCATGCCTTGCCTTTAAATTTCAAGTTCTAATTAATTAATCTAATTTTTGAAGAGCACAAGTCACCCAGCAGGAGCTCCAAACTTTAGGCAGGTAACAGATTGCTGGTTTTAGAGCCTGCACATCACCAGGGCTTTTGCTGAAGCGAAAAACTGTCACAAAATTAGGGACACAATTAAAAACTCTCAGAAAGGAGAAAACAAGAGGTGCCCTAAAGGAGAACAGATATGTAGGGGAGGAGGGTAAGAGTCCCAAAGGGATCTAGAGAAGGGAAGATGAGGATAATACTGTGCAAGGATGTCAGGAAACAACCCATGAAAAAAACAGGAAAAAAAACCAATCCAAAAAACTCCACTGACAACCCAACCATCCTCAGCAGGTGAAGGAGGAAAAGGCAGCAAGGTGGATGACAGAAAAGCAAAAATTAAGGGATAACACAGGTGGATGCCTAAATCCAGTCAGGATGCCTGCTCAGCTCCTGCCCACCTCAGGAAGAGCTCAGATTCCTGGATTCCTAAACTCTGGGGCCAGCTTTTCCAGGAACAGGGATCTCTGCTTCTGCACATACAAAATAATTTTCATTCTGACAGGGCAGAGCAGCCCTCAGCCCACCTCTGCCTGCTGTGAAATCCAGGGATGAGCTCTGAGTCTCCTGGCTCCAGAAATTCCACGTGTTTGGAGAAGCTGAAGGATCAAAATGGGGGGCCAGCAAGGGGGAGAAGGAAAGGACCCCTCAATTTGCTTTTTCCAGAGCCAGAGGAAAGATTTTGTGGGACCTGGAGCTTGAAATGCACAAAGGACTGGAGAAGATCCCCCCCCTTTCCCAAGAGCTGTTGTGCATTTTTGGCTCTTTCTTAAAAATATCAATCAAAAGTGTCCAAAACTGGCAGCAGAAATCACAGAGCCAGTTCCAAGGGCAAAAAGCTGATGATTGAAAGGAAAATTTGGCTTTTCTCAAGGATTGGCCCCTGAGAAAATAAAGGCTTCAAATTACTCCTAGAAATAATATTTTACAAGTAATTTACTATTAAAATAATACTTTTTACTATTAAAAATAACAAATTTTTCTAATGAAAATAATGAAATTTAGCAGTAGAATCAATAATGTTGCTAATAAAAATAAAGGGAGGGGCCTTGCTTCATGCCTGGGTAAGTCCCGGGAATGTGGGTGTATTGCAAAGACCCAAAGAAACAAACATTTCCAAAGGCCAAGGATTGGTAAAATTAGTGTATTACAAAAAAAAAAAAAAAAAAAAAAAAAAACAC
>VYXD01009483.1:0-131190 GCA_013397195.1 Hylia prasina
TATATATCTCACACCAATTGTTCTTCATGGTGTGTGTCTAATCATTTTTATATCATGGTTGTAAGTGATGGAAGATAATCTAAAACATAAACACGGTAGCATCTTTCAAAGACAGTAATTTTTAAAACTAGGGAATAATTTTCCTCTCCCATCTGCAAACTTCCCTTCCTCAAACTGAAACCAATTTGTTAGTTCAGTGCAGACAGAGTAATCTTTCTGGTAAGAAAGTTTAAATGGAAACAACTCACCCATCACTAAGGTAGTGAGCGTGGTGACTCATTAAAGGAAGAAGTCCAAAAGTTTTCGGGATCACCACAACTGCTGCCAGTCTAGTGGAAGATATCTGCCTTTCAGTTTGTGTAGGACAAGATTTGTTCAAGTGCTTTCTCTGCTTTAAAAGATTTTCCTTTGTGTATAATACGGATGATTTAGAAGAAGCTGTGTCAGCACTGATTTATACATTGACAGCTAAGGATAATAAGATATGGGCAAACATTCAGCTCACCCTTTTACAGATTAACCTGCAGACTGCATTAGGCAAATTTGATGGCATTAAAAGATTTTTCCAATTTGTCTGGAAACAATTTCTCTTTTGTATTGTGTCAAGGGTAACATTTCATGCCACTGTAGTAATTTAAATAGCTTTGATAAATTGTTTGAGAGGTTAGAGAATTGTACTGTGTATATATTTTACCTCTTTAAAATAAAAAGGCTATTAGCTTAATTGTTAAATGAAATTCATTACTAAAAATTGAAGAAGCCTTAGAAAGTAGACCTAAATATACCAACACTGCAGCACTGGTGTTGGAACATTGCACCAAAATGATTAAAGATCATATTCAGCAACTGATAGTTTGCATTTAGCTTTCACTACACAGAAACACAGGCACTGTTACAATTATGACAATTTTTATTCCCTTGCAGTAGTAATTCAGATGAAACTAGAAGAACTTTATAGAAGTTAGTACATTACATTCAGCAGTGGGTGTGATGATTTATTAATAAAGTAAAATGTTATCACAGATTCAGAAGAATCACAGAAAATGCTTTAGTGAAAGTATCATTAGCCCTGCTAGCTAATATATAATTGAAGACAGAAGGGCATAGTTCATTTGTATTTTGTTCATTTTCTTAGTATTGTTCACACACTTTAACTCATATATATTATTTGACACTGATAAGCTACCAGCTTAGAGAAGTTTTTTAAGTGAAGTTTTTTATCATGTTTGCTTTGCAAGTCATGCCCTGAAATGCATAAGACAATTCAGTATTTATAGGGAAAGCTTTTATCAGTAGAGAAAGTATGATTTTATATTTGCATGATTGTTAATTTAAGCAGACATTTTTAATTGGGCTATATGTATGCTGTATCAATGTTTTGAATTGAAAAGGTAATAATCATCTTCAGAGAAACTAATCTAAATTTTTCATAACTTAATACTTAAGGATTAATAATGTATGGGATGGATTGCTGAGTTTTATGTCTAGAATTCAAGTGATCCATTACAACATACTATCTGCATGTAATTGCAGACAACACAAAGTCTATAGAAAAGCAAATACTGAAGGTTACAGCAGAAACACTACTTTCAGTTGAAGCAGAACTAAAGGAGATAAGCGAACAGGTCTGTAAATGCCTCGGACACTGTTATTTCTACATGTAGATATATTTCAGGAGGTAATTACTCTAAATCCTCTGCATACCCGGGGGTAACACCTCCTGCCTGCTCCAGGCATGCACACACGCAGGGAGACCCCTAAAACTGGTGTCTGTCCCTGGTCCCTGCCGCGGCGGGTGGAATTAACATGCAGCTGGGCTGCTCTGATAAATGGATTCTGTTAGGTCACCGAGGGGATGCGTGTGACATTAAGTGATTTACCGTCCTTTACCTTAATGAAATTGTTTCAGCAAGATGACGCTGAGAGCTTTTAATGGATAGCTTTTCTTGATGTAATGAAATTGCATTCCTTTGGCATTTAATATAAGGTGCAGTTATTATTTACTGGAGCTTTCCCAGCACTGCTGTTTTGCGCAGACAGTTGAGAACAAAAAGGGATTTCAGTGGCAGCGTGCAGGCCAGCGCCGTGCGACAGCCGGGAGCGGGCAGCGATGGCCAGAGCCTTTCCATCCGCGTGGCCTGCCCTGCCAGCGCTTCGGGAGCCTTCCCTTGTGCCTCGCCTGCACGCCTCTCCCTTACAAATGCCTCCCTAATCTCTTTAACAGGCAACTGGATTACAACCAGATCAGCTGTATTGAAGATGGGGCGTTTAGGGCTCTGCGTGACCTGGAAGTGCTGTAAGTATTCCTCGTATCTCTTACTCATAGCGAGAGCTCAGTGTCTGGGGAGTGCTAATGTAGCAGCTTATCTGCAAGCTGCAGCCTGGTGTCAGGATGGTCTAGTGAAAAGATGTCTTAAAATAATCCACTGTGATGTGCTATAAAATGGTAAGAAGATATAGAGAGGCATAGATACTCCTTTACTCTCCAAGACAGCCATTAAACATGAAAATAATAAAAAAACCATTGGCAGATACTGTAAGAAAAGAATGTATTTCATTTTTAAAAGGGAGAGGGCAGCAGTATTAATAAACCCAATTAATGTTGTATAATTATCCATTACTGTTGATGTGCTGAACATTTTCAGGATTGCTTTTGTTGTATACTCAACATCAATTTTATCTTTCAGACTCAATGTAAGGAACAATATGCTATATCTATTTGACAATCTGGATGTTTTCAAAGAGGCACTTTCTAGCAAACACTACTGCTATATGTTAAGGTGTTTAACATGTCCATGTTAATAGCTTCTTTTTAAAATATTTTATATGCATAAATACATTTGTAGCTGTAGTAAAATATCTTTTTTGTGTCACTGAGGATTATTATTGCAACACTTTGCATACCTTTTTTTTTTCACTTTCTTCAAGTGGCTATCAGTGAGGCTAAAGGTAACAAAATTATCATCTGAGAATAGTTACTGTAATGAGCAAAGTGCTTTAATTCTCAAAGAATCTGAGGCACAGGACACATTCCTGAAATATTTGCTCTGTCAGTCAAAATGACACATTTTGTTTGGATTTTCTTCTTTAAGAGAAGTGAAAGAATTTGTGTATCAGTGAGTTACTTCATGGTAATTTGAATCACACCTGATAAATCACATATGGAGGAGGGTGAGGATATGGTTTTTATTGTGTTTGGGGTTTTTGGTTTTCGTTAGTTTTTGTTTGTATGTTTAATATTCTGAAGAACAGAAGCTTCTCTGGCAATAGATACTGTCTGCATGTCTAAGAAACCAAAGAGTATGTGAGTAGCTGGGGGTAAAAGTTTTTTACTATTAAACACTAATTGGTTTTACTTATGAGTGAATAAAACTTGCAGCCAAATTTGATATTATTTTTTTACTTTACAATCATAGAATATCAATCCTATTGTTAATTCTCTGGTATAAAGCCATGTAAAATATGGTGTAGGTTCAATACTACATCTAATTGTTAAGTTGATGATTAGTTGTCTGTCAGTAAATGTGATTTTCATTGAGATTTTTATGTTCGGAACTCTTATATGTGACATAATATTTTTTCCAGTGATGCCTTAATCTGCTTATTATGGTTTGAGTTTGTTTTTTTTGTTAATATGAGCCTTTCTTTACAAGTGGAAGGGTTAAATGTTTATTAAAAAAATCAAATTTTCTGCATTTTTTAATGCTTGCAATTTTAGTGTTCTTAAAAGGTCATCCTTGCAGTTGAGGTCAGGAGTACAATTTTTACGCTTATTTCAATGAGTGGAAAAAAGAGGAAAGAAAACTCTAAAATAATAGTCTGCTGAAAAGTACATAGATAGAATTTTTGTGAATGAATATGCGTAGTCTATTAGCATTGTTCAAATACATGACTAAATGTTTGCTGTCTTGAATTATGTGATAAAAATTACGTAAAGATTCGTGACATTTTACAAAATTGAGATGGATATTTCAAACACTACTGAAGATTTTGTATCTAATTAAGCTTTCTTTAAAATATGGCTTAAAGAATGAAAGCTGTGTTGATCAGACCATACTGTATATGCACTGAGTAGCAAATAAGACTATGCATATATTTTTCATTTGGAGTCAATTATTCTAACTTAGCAGAGAAAGTGGATGTTACTTCAAACTTCAAGTTTGAGGTAAAGCTTTTAAACAGATTGTAATCCTGTTTAGTAACAGTTTGAAGTGTTTACCAAAGTAACAAATCTTATATCTTGGTTAAATAATTGTAGAATTTTAGAGGCTGTTAATGTTAAAGATACAAGATAGCCTGAATATTCCTCCCCATGAATTTCTGTGAAATGTTAGTTTTCCTTTGTCTTTTTTGATTTGTTTTGGTTTTTAAGGGAAATCTGCTGTATTTGGGAAACAGACTATGGGAAAAATATAATGCTGAAATGTTAAAAAAAAAGGAAAGTGTCTACAAAATGGAAAAAAAGTCAATCATCACATTCTTTGCTATAGTATGTAACACTTAGGTAAAAGTATGGCATCAACTTTTTTAATTACATGTCTGTAATGAAATTAAGCAGTTTTTGTCATTACAGAGAAATAGCTATAACAATATTTTAATTCCATATGTATCCCTTACATCTATTCCTATATCTAATTTTCTTTACCCTGAAAAATAAATTAATAGTTCATATATACAAAATAGCAAGGCAAACAAAAGATGAAATTGGAAACTAAAACATCTGTAGATTCACCTTCTCTTAACAGCTATGGAAATACTGGCTGATTTCCCTTCCCTTCATTGAAAAGATATGATTTTAAAATCTTGTAAGAAGGTATACAGGAAGAACTGTGGGAGCCATCATTTACCACGTGGATGCTGCAAAAAAACTCTGCCACAATTTACTGACATTTATTCATTAAGACACCTTTTGTGGATGTACCCAGTACGTTGGCCATTTTTTGCTGTTTTATTTTTGTTAAGTTTTGGAAAAGGGGCACAATTCCTCTATATAGTTGTTTTGGGTTTTTTTCTTCGTATTTTTCTATTATTCATCTCTCTGTTTATGTATCCCTAAGAACACACCGGGGAGACCCCTTATGCACAGCAAAGGAAAGATTTAGTACATGGAATAAGTAAGCACACAAAGGTAAAATGCTGTACATTGCAACAGTAATTAATTGCTTGGTTAATGTGGAGATATATAGCCTGAACCTGCTCAGGGTGCTGATTTTACCTTTCTGTGCTTCAAGATCAGACAGTACTGAAAAAATTGTTCAAAATAAGTACAAATTATAGTTGGTGCTTAAAAAAACCAAAGGAAAAAGGAAAATACTTTCTCTTTCAAAAGGGAGAAAAGCTTTTTTCAGTGAGGATTATTATTTATTACTGTTCTAGTTACATAGAGCTCATTATCCATTCTGCTCAGATGAGTAATCACTAAGTCAAATCTGTAAATTCTATTGCTTGCTTCCTTTTTTTGGAGTCAAGCTTGTTTGCATTTTATTTGCAGCCTAAAGACAATATTTAACTGCAAGTTAATTCATAAAATTTCTGAATATTTACAAATTACATGTACTAAATATAATGGGCCTATGTAGCCAAGAACTAGCTAAGATTTGTTTCTAGTCACTATCTCAATTTCCCAACACCTTGTCTAAAATTTAAATTACTAGTTTGATAAAGGGTTATAATTCCTGACTCCTATCATATTGGAAGCTCCGCTAGTGTTCATCCAGCTCTGGATCATCTATAGTAACTCATTCCGTATAAAACTAAATACAGCCTAGAGTTAATCTCTTCTAAAATTCTTGTGAAAAAAAACATTCAGCTCTTGTGTTATCTGTCAAAAATCACAATCTCAGAAGCTAGAAAGAGAAATCGGTATCCTAGAACTAAGACATTTTCTCCACGGGCACTCTTTTTTACCTCAGGATGTCACGTTTTGCTTGAATGTCATAGATGTTATCAATATTGGTGGAAGTTCCTTTTGAGTGAATTATAGGCTACTGTAATTTCTTCCTTAGGATTGGTAATGGTAAAACCATGGTATTTTGTTGAGGATTCAACAGGGAGGAAAAATATAACTAAAAGCAGGGAGCTTTTTCCTGATACCCATCCCTAAAAACAGTACACCATGGCTTTCATTAGCTCTGACTTTTTTAAATGTGACAAAACTCTTAAGATGTTTATATGCTTCTTCTTGGTTTTGCAGCACTCTCAACAATAACAACATCACTCGACTCTCTGTGGCAAGTTTCAACCATATGCCCAAACTCAGAACATTGTGAGTAGTCCCACTGAAACTGGCTGCCATTTTTATCAGGCCAGTATTTTATTTTCACCCCTATTAAGTTTTGTCAGGGATCTATAAATACATATACAGGCAAAGCAAACATAAGCTGAAATAAAAAATATTGATGTCTCATGAAGTTGACGAGTGTGAAGTCTGTGTGCGTGTCTGTGTAAGCTAATTCTGAAAGGTAAACCTAACAAGTGACCCCAGAGCTCTACCAGGGGCTCAGGAGATAAAGAAAAAGTTGGATCCTTTTACATCAAATATTTTAGGATATGAAATTGATAAGCCTATAAAAACAGTTTAATGGCCGCTTCCCAAGTGGGATTTCCATAGTGCTGTATTCAGTCACAGAAAAGCTTCACCTTCTAACCAAAAAAAGATGAGGGCAGGGGGAATTCTTCTTACGTGTTACAGCTATATGGAGAAATAAATTGATGTTTTTTCAAAGTCAAAAATCTGTTTTACTTTGAGCTACTAAATGGGTCACATTTCATTTAGGAACACTGGAGATTCTTTGATTGACTGTCAGATGTGATAAATGGGAAATCTTTATGCTTTTATTACTGTACTGCTAGCAGACCTAATTAAACTAAACTGGCTTGCCAACATTCTTTGTAACATAAAATTATAGCATCATCCGGTAGTGCTATTATAATTAAAGTTGTGTCAGCATTTACAATAAGGTCCCTATTTTTAGAGGTTATGACTTTGACAGAGGAATACTTCAGGCTTCTAAAACAAAGCACAGTGAAAAGACTGTGTATCCAAGTCATATGGGCTGGAATTAGGTTTTGGTGTATTTATATTGACAACAAATAAATCTAGATTGTGTTGACCGGCAAAACGATGTTTAGTCCAGTCACTTTTAAACAGATCTTCCAATGAAGCGGGAATTAAGAATGAATGGAATATTTCTATCAGAGCTCAAGAGTAGCTATTAGTTTGAAGAATTACTTTTACACAAAACCTGGTTTTTTTAGTTTCTTTTACCCATGTTGAGTTGCACAAGTGTTCTGAAATCAGTAGGACTATTTGCCCGAGTTAACATATCACTTGTAACTGAAGAAACTTCACACAAGTGAGTAGTTCTGTTGATTTCGTAACAGAATTGCAGCTATTCTTGCTTGGACAAACACAAGAGTACTTAAATAGGGCTGTCCATGGGCTTTTGGTCACCTCAGGTAGATTTTGATAATAGAATTTCATTCTGTTCTTTCAGGCTTGAGTCTTGAAAATGTGTAACCTGTACTTCTTTCGAACTTTCAAATACAGTTTCTATTTTGAACTATAAAATAGAGTTATCATCAAATTAGCAATATTTACAGTTTCTTTGGTTAGGATATTTCGTTTTCTGAAAATATGTTTTAGAAACAAAATAAACTGGACACACAGAGTCCTGGATTATTGCTGTAACCCATTTTCAGTCAGAATATGCTTGTATAATGATATTGATTTCAGCGGCGTTACTTCTGATTTGTGAGAATCTTCATGCCTACAGCTGGCCACAGATTGCTCTAAAGGAGTGTGCTGTATTGTGAGCTGTATTTGCAAAGCACTCACCCCAGAATTAGTACAGGAAAATATGTTGCCTTTAATTTCTAGTCATTTATCGAGGGGGGAAAAGTGTTGGTTAATATTTTAGTTTATGTCGGTTACGCGTTTCATGTTGCTTTGCAGATTTATTTTCTAATGGATTAGTTACTCTTTGTCTACATCCTGAATTTCCTGTACTTCCTTTCGAGTTATTTAGTTAGGATTGAGCACATCAGCTAAAAAGGACCAAAATGGCATGTCCCATGGACAGTTCTGAGTAACGATTTGATTTATAGCTGTGGACATCCTTTTTCCGTAGTTTAAGAAAATGTAAGAGCCAGAGAAGAGTAATTTACCTCATTTAGTTAATACATTTGTCTGGTATTTTATCACTGTCAAAGTGCTTTTTGCCACTTGGCAAGGAGCCATGGTCTTGTGTCAGACCACACCAACAAAGAGACAACTTTCTTAATTCCATCACTTGTTTCCATTTGGTCTTTTAATTAATTTTAGGCATTGCTTGAAATGTAGATCCCTAGCAGCCAAAAGCAGCTAATCCCACTTTCTGCTATTAAACTAGAGAGGAAATCAGAAAAGAGATGTGAAAGAAGGTGCTTTATATTGAGTTATTACTCTATCTTGTTCAGCAGAAAATGAGTATGACCTGTTAAAGGGATCTTTCAGGCTGTTTCTATAGAGACTAATAATGGCCAGACTTACAGCTATATCTAATTGGAAACAAAATCTTTTATTAACCCTTTATTTCTGACATTAAAGTATTACCACTCTAGGGCAATTTTCTTGAGATATTTTTGTCTTTTTCACTATTTATAGAGATCTGGACTAAAGAGCCCCATGTCATCTTTCAAGCTTTTGTATATTTATTTCTTTCTTTTAGACTATTTATTTCTTTCTTTTAGACAAGAAACAGGAAACTACAGAAAAGTTAATTTATTAGGAATCCTTCTTTTTTCTTCCAGTTGATTAGACCGCAAATAAAAAGTAATTTTGCTGCTTGTGTAGTTTTATTTATTAACTCGTTGTCTTTTACATCTTTTCATTGAATGTCTTGGAGTTCCATGACATTCAACGAAAGATGTAAAGAGTTCCTCCTTAACGGTTTTATTAATAAATTGGCACAGTTTCTTGCCGAAGGGAGGGCTGGGCAAACTGTCTGCTTTTCTGTTTGTTCTTCCTAACTGGGGGGTGTTGCTGTGTTTGGTTCCACGCAGCCGCCTGCACTCCAACAACCTGTACTGTGACTGCCACCTGGCCTGGCTGTCGGACTGGCTGCGGCAGCGCCCGCGGGTGGGGCTCTACACCCAGTGCATGGGGCCCTCGCACCTCCGCGGGCACAACGTGGCCGAGGTGCAGAAGCGCGAGTTTGTCTGCAGCGGTAAGAGAAACAGGATATCCTCCTCACCCAGCCACCCCGAGCCACACCCACCCACACCTTGGGGCTCGCTGCTAGCACTGCCTGCTGACTTCTGCTAGCTTGGCATGATCCAAGCACGAGTGCTTGTTAAGAAAAACTTAATCATTTTCATTCGTGGTTTTGGGGGTGCTCGTGTCCTTGCAGATTTTGTATAAATATTGCATTCTCATAGCAATTTTCATTTATGGCCTTCTAAAAGTATAATTGTGGAAATGTATATACTGGTAATGAAATAAAAGGTGTACTGATTGAGAACATAAACCTGTTAGCAATAAGGAGTTTCTTTTTTTTTAACTTCACAGGTATACACTTGTTGTTTTCTGACTTTTAAATATTACTCTGAATCGCTAAGTAACTTTCTGATTTTTTATTGTTATGCTTTAATGCATAAGGATATTTTTTGATGTGAAATAATGAAATTACTAACAATTCATTACTAATCTCATTTTCTCTATTCAATTTTTTCCTTTTTTGTATCTTCTAGATGAGGAAGAAGGCAAGTTTATCTTTCTTATTTAAATATGTTTACACTCAGATTGAAAATTTTCTGTAAATTTTGTCTACTGTTTCAAGTTTTGCCAAGAACATTAAAAAGCAGCTGCAATATTGCTGTCTTTTCAGCAATATTCAGCAGGGTTTCTCCTACTGGTTGATTTTCTGCAAATCCCTGGAAGCCTATTGCCAAATATGCCAAAATATGTACAGATCTATGTTTCTAAAAGAGTTTTATGGAGGGCACAATGTTCTGTCCTTATTAAATAGCCTCTGACACTGAAGTGTAAGGCACTGCCATCTTCACACGGCAAATGCTAACAGTATTCTTGCCACTAATTCTGCCTTTATGTACATTTAAAAGGGCTCCTAACAAGATCATTTCATATATCTTACATGTAAATGTTATGGGTGCAGAGCCTGGTGTCAAGAGTAGTTTTATAACTTGATCATAATAAATGCTGATTATTAGCAAGGGGAATAACCATGTTTTCTCTCCAAATCACTGTAATTTTGTTGAATAAAAGTAGGTGAAACCTTTCCTTACTGGTACTATAAAAAGAATAGTGTTTGTTATTAGATTTGATTATTGTTTTTACTTTAGTAACACAAACATAAAGGTGAAATCCAATTATCATATTGTAAAAATTCTGTCTCATAGACTCATAGAATGGTTTGGCTTGGAAGAGACCTTAAAGATCATCTTCTAATTCTCCTGTCATGGGCAGGGACACCTTCCACCAGACTAAATTGCTCAAAGTCCCATCCAACCTGGCCTCAAAATCTTTTCAGCAATTTAGAGCTTGGACAGTTGTTATATTAAATTTTAAGTGGGAACAGCACTGGCTGCAACTTACATTGTCAGTGTACCCTTCCTATATTAATATATGACATCATATATTGTGAGAGAGATCTTAAGTGAAATTGTGGTTTCATAGTCAAGAAGTTGATTCTTTTTTTCCTTGAGTATATCAAAACAGTCTGAGATTTTTCTAACTTAATGAAAAAAGAAAGACAAGGGTGTCGTACCTTTCTCATCCCTTCATGTCTTTCTGTGTCATTATGAAACAACTGTACTGCATCATAAAATTGAAAGAATGAGTGCACTAATGTGTTATAAAATGTGCAGTCTATCTATTTGCAGGAAAATATAATAAGGTTTTTAATTTCTAAAGCATACCTAAATATGAAATTATTAAGTTTAAATGCAATTAATAATTCTGAACTTTAGTATACAACACTAAGAAATCAGGGAGGAGCTCATGTAAACTAGTCACCTGAGTTAGAAGAATGGCGGATTGTGGGAGGAGGAAGTCTGCTGAGCTAAAACAGAGTGAGAGGTGTTAAGTCAAAACTCTTATGTATTTTTGTGTGGCTGCATGAAAATGTCATGAAATGCATAAAAACTCCAAAACTGTCTATAAGCAATACATAACTGAAGGACCATATTCAAATAAATATTTACAGAACAGAACAAAACTGACCGGTCACATTCAGGGCTCATAGCAAAGTTGATTCATTTCTCTTGACACTTTTTTAATACTATACAACTGAAAACTAAATAAATCAGTAATTAGTTTTTAATAGCATACAAGAAATAAAATATATCTGAAGAATGAATCAGTCTTCTTAAACAAGATGATTCTGAATGGCTGTTACTAAAGCAGTTGAAAAATTATGTAGTGCTGTCACAATGAGCCTTTGTCTTTCACCTCTCTGGGTTGTATCAGCATGTTGGTATTAACTGTGTGTTTAAATAAATGCAGTTTGAAAGTACTGATAGGCTACAATGTTTATTTTAGAAGTTCTGCCTTAAATTTTTCAAGTGGGTGTAAAATGTGGTTTCCTTTGCAGGTCACCAGTCCTTTATGGCTCCATCCTGCAGTGTCTTGCACTGCCCTACTGCCTGCACCTGTAGTAACAACATTGTGGACTGCCGTGGGAAAGGCCTTACTGAGATCCCAACAAACCTTCCAGAAACCATTACTGAAATGTGCGTAATCTGACTTTTTTTTCCATTAACTTGCAGAAAACATTTTTTCCTATGTATTAGGTTTTGTTATTTGCATAAATTAATCCATTATATAGGATAGGAATTTCAGTATATACCTTCAACCTCAGATCTAAAAATCAATGTGCAGGTGTATGAAAGCATTTATGACCTTTATGCTATCTTATCAGTTATTTTTGTATATGCCACTCATATTTCATGAGTAAACTGTGTTCTGGATTGATTAAAAAAAGTTTGGGAATCCTTGCTCTTCTACAAGTGAATGGCTTTTCACTGCAGACTCTAAAGTCTGTTGCCCTCACGGTCACTTTCTGTGCTGGTTTTGGCTGAGATAGGATTAGTTTTCTTCATGGTAGGTGGTATGAGACCATGTTTTCAATTTGAAAATAGTGTTGATAAATCAGAAATATTTTTTGTGCTGCTGAGTGGTGCTTACACAGAACCAAGGCCTTTTCTTCTCCTCACCCAACTCTACCAGAGGAGGCTGGAGGGCAAAAGGAGTTGGGAGGGGACCCAGCTGGGACAGCTGACCCCAACTGACCTAAGGGATATCCTATACCATGTGGCATCATGCTCAGCACATACAGCTGGGGGAAGAACATGAAGAGTGAGAAGTTCAGAGTGATGGTGTTTGTATTCCCAAGTCACTGTTACACGTGACAGAGCCCTAATCTCCTGGAGATGGCTGAACACCTGGCTGTCCTTGGGAAGTGGTGAATGAATTCTGTGCTTTGCTTGGCTTTTTTTTTTTTTGTCTGCAGCTTTTGCTTTACCTGTTAAATTGTCTTTGTCTTAACCCATGAGTTTTTGCAGTTTTAACCTTCTGATTCTCTCCCCCATCCTGTTGTGGGGGCAGTGAGTGAGCAGTTTTGTGAGGTTTACTTGCCAGCTGGGGTTAAACTGTGCCATTCACATTCAGTCACTCTATTCATCAGCCTTCCTACTAGAGAGCTGTACTCTAGCATGAAAGATCAGCAATCCATACCACCAACAATAAGTGTTCTGCTTAAAGCAGTATCCTCAGAGGGTAATCTGAGAAGGCAAGAGTGAAATGTAGTCACTGTGTTAACAGCACCTACCTTTGTATGGAAGAACATGAACCCTGGTAGTGTCCCATGACATGTCCTGACCGTAGAGCAGGGCCATAGCAAGGGTGCTGTAGGGCACACAGTATCCAAAAGCAGCGTGGCTGAGGGGTTGTGTGGGCACAGTAGGAAAGTTGCTGCTGCATTGTCATCTGTGCAGGTGAGCAGCAAAAGCAAAAGGTGAGCTTGCTGACGAGATGGGCAGGGGTACAGCAACATGAACATCTTTTTTTTCTGGGATCGGCAGGGACAGTGTTTTCGAAGGGAATCTGGGAGTTCCCTTCAGGGAAATAGTAGGGAAGTAGCTGTGATGACAACCTGGTAAGTGAGGTCTGACTAGAATTAAATGAGCTGGAGAAAATATTCAGAATAAAAAGATTTTCAGTATTTTGATGATACAAGATGATCTTGAATGTGTAAAACTATGGCTCCACAATTTGGTTTTAATTGGCTTGTTGATATCTGACCTGTGGTTTTGAACAGTACAGGGTTGGAACTACTGTGGTTTCTTCTTAGGATGTGAATAATAATCACATCTGTCAGTTCAAAATTACTGTTGTTACTACTGACCTGGGTGACCCTACATGGTCCAATACAGTCATTCAGCTGTATAATACAAACACTTATACCTTTTCACCACTCAGAAAAATCCCTCTGCTTGCAAATAAAAGTGACTCTTTCATGAAATCCATTCACAATGGCCAGGAAGGCTGCACAGAACAGTATTTTTTATTTAATGAGCTGTGTACTGAAGTTTTTGCTTGCATAAGTGCATCTCTGTGCATAGAAGAAAAATATTGCAAGAAAGATGTAGGGAGTATGTGTCAAATATTTCTATCTATATTTCTGGTGCTAACCTCTGGATTACAGACACTGAAGTTTCCACCATATTGATCTTAGATATGTAAGAAATGCTCCTGAGTTTTAAGCATGGAATGCAACGTTCTTCAGCAGTTTATTGTCCTGGAGAGTAAAAGTAACCATGTAATAACACCTTCAGTATCTGGCTAAGCATTTAACAGATTGCAAATGGATGCTCAATGTTTCCTGTTAGGCTGGACTTCATTCCGTTTCCAGAGTGAGGTTTGTTCTCATTCTGAGATCCATAATCCATTAAAATATAGCAATATATGTGTTCTTATATACATATGTACAGTGTATATATTTCATACTGATACAGTGTAAACTATCTGTTATCTGTCTATTCTATCTAGTTTGTAGGTTCTGGCTAAATAAAATGCAGATCACAATATTTTGCAGGAGGTATAAGAGGAGATAGAACATTAAAAAATCAAATTTTAGTAATTATTTTGTATTAAACATGCGCACCAATGAATGTTGGTGTGGTGACAGAACTTCAGTGATAGATTTTGAGTAACTCAGAAGAATACAATACAAGATGTGATTTGAACCATTGGTAGGCTGAGGTTATCAAAGAGAGAATAACACTTTTCCTGTTGGGTGGAAGGTAAGGAGAGAAATGAAGGCAGGAAGGAAGGAAGGAGGGAAATGCTCAGAGATTGAGGGATAAACTGAGTGGAAGAATTAGAGTGATGTATCATGTATTTGCTGAGAATCACAGGATTGTTTCTGCTTCCTTGTCAGTATGTTGAAGAGGAGTTAAAGTTTTGACAAATACATTTTGCTGATTACATGGAGCAAGCTTTATGCTATACTTATTGCTTTAATGTGAAGATAACAATTAGTGATAGTTGTCTTATGATTCTCATGGATGGGAGGTCTATTTAGCTTAATAGCATCAAAGAGCAAATGAGAGAAAGAGATTGTATAATGAGTGGTTTATGGAGTTAAAAAGGTTTTACCAATAAAGAGGTGAGGGAAGTTTTTGAGTCTCAGACTCAGAATCAAACCAGCATTCCACCCTGGCCGGTGGCCCACATCAGTTGTCCCTAGAGAATATTTTGGAAACAGAAATGTACAACTTCAGAAATAAAATACCAGTAGCACAAATATTTTCTTTGCTCCCAGTAAATGTTGGGGTTGCTCTGAAACTTGAAAATTTGTGAAGCTTTCAGGGAAAAAAAGGGTTTTCTTATAAATATCCAATCTGCTTTAAACTTTACTATGTTTACATCTTCATGTTAAGATAATAAATTTTGGGGGACGGAGTTGTGCTCAAACTCTTCTAGTTTACAATACAGTTCTTTACAGTTTCATTAATGTTTCTTTGTCTTTGTAGAGGCAAAATGTAGTCACATACTTAATTTGCCCTGTCACCTTCTATTTTGCACACCATCTTCATTCATCTCTCCTCTGAACTAATGTTCCAACTCCATTCAATATTTTGGATGACAAAACCTTCCATGTCGTAACTAATCTCCTTTCTCTGAATTACTTGTTTTGTAACTTTTTTTCATCTTCAATGACCAGAGTTGAATACAATATTCCAGATCAAAGTGAATCATCAGATTTTTATTTAACTGCCATTACTTGTTGCACCATGTTTTAACTTGAACTAGCCTTGCAGAGTCCTAGGTATTTTTTTTAGCTGTTATGATTTTGTCAGAAACAAGATAATAGGTAAATAGGGAAATGTAATCTTATTATCTCATTGAATCAGGTTGTATGACAGGTTTTAATGCTGGTCTATGAAAGACTTCAATCCTCTCTGTTTTTAACTAAATTTAACTTGCAGGAAGATTGTGACATTCCAGTATTGTTATCATACAATAAGTGTTTTAAAACTTCATTTTTTAAAGAAGTTCTCGACAACTGTTGCTTATGGCAACCCCTTGAGATTAGATTGAAAAGACTGATTGTATCCCACAAAATAAGCTGTTTTTTCACTTATTTCTTAGGCGGTCATGTTGTCAGTATGCCAGGATGGTAGCTGACAGTAAAGGCTTGAAGAGCTGAGCCCATGCTGTCACAGAAGCAGCGTTAGGAGTGCTGGGGAGTTGCTGAGCATGAGGCAGAGGGTGCAGTGAGTGCTGCATTTCCACCATCACTACCCAGTCCCCACACACACGGCTTCATTACCTTAATCACTGTTGTAAGGCTTTGGCAGAAGCTCCCCAGTTCTCAGCGAGAGGGGGAAGGAGAAATGTGCTGGCTCCCTGTTGTTTTCTGAAGGATGTACAGGCATTAACAGCCAAATTATTATTTATTCAGTCATCTTCATAATACTACCAGATTCCTGTGCACACTGCAAGAAATATATTTATTTATTTAGTTATACTTCTAATTTACCTGCACCAGACATTGTTGAATCTTTTCAGTTCTTTTCCTTTTTTGCCAATCTTTTTTCTGCATTTTCATTTGAACATTTTGTACTTTATTGACAGGCTCATTAGAAAAATCCACAATACTTTCAAATTCCCTTACTCTGAACATGTTTCTCTGCCCTCTGTCCCCTGTTTATGAGCTGCATTTGAGGAATCCTGTGCTGAGTAGTACCACCAGCCTGTCATATTGTGCTTCAGCCAACTTCATGGTACACAAACACTTCTGGTGTTTGCCTCTTTCCCTCCTTTTGTCTTTTCTTTATTGCATCTCATATAAATAATGTTTTCCTGTGAAGCTGACATTAAACTTTATTGTCAACCCTCTTTTATAGAGGTGTTTAAAATCTGACAACTTATTTTTTGTGAGATTTTCTTTTTCCACACATTTCTGCCTCTTACTTATTTGTTCTTAGATGGAGAGCAGGTTATTTTAATAAGAATATAATCCATATTTACTTTTAAAAGATCTGTAATTCCATTTCTTTTTTCTTGAGATTCTTTTGGAGTTTGTCTTCAAGGCATGCTCATTGTTTTGTGATATTTTGCCAAGTTTTCTGTACATTTCTGCTGTTCTTTCTCTCTGTGGAAACCTTGACCTCAATCAACTCCTCAGTATCCTATGAAACACTGATTTCTTAATTTTGTTTGAAAAAAAGGTTGCCTGATCTGTTTCTGCACAAGAATACTTTAAATTCATTACCTTGTCAGTCTGTTTGGGACAATGTTGTATAAAACCAAGCAGTATTAATAATGTTGCTTTCTCTCTCCTTTTGATAAATATAATGAAATCACAGGTTTAAAGCGTATATTCCATGTTGACAATTGCGTGGGGTTTTTTTCCCCCTAGGGGTTTGATAAATTAACTTTTATCTAAAGAGTGTGTTTTAAAAAAGAACCCTTTAATGGAATATTGAATTTCTTAAGTATTATACATCAGCAATTTCCATTGAGTAAAATTTTGTGTGTTGAAGCTCTGAGTTAGCTCTCTGTGGAAATGTACAAGAAAAGGCTTTCTGTTTAGTCTAATACTGATGTTGTGGCTTTACACCGCCTTGATAGCTCTACTGTTTTGGAATGCTGTTTTAAGACATTAGGAACTGTCTTCTCAGGCTGATGGCTACCGCCTCTGTAGCAGAGCTGGCAAGGGGAGCATGTGCTTGGACTGCACTGCAGCCTCTCTGTCTCTGGGTTGGTGTGAGAGCCTAAACCACTGAGAAAAATAGTTAGCCCTGGAAGCTGAAGTGGTTGAGGAATGAGCAGGCATTCTGTGATGGAGGGAGCAGGAGGAGGCAGAGCCAGTTTGCCAAAATGCTGTTTCACTCCAGTGTAGTTGGATTTACTGGTGACTGTCAGGGTGCTGCTGAGCCGATTTTGTCATACTCTGTCTCTGACTTCTCAATTGGTACAGAAGTCAGTTGGCTGAAAGCAGCAATTCCCTCTGCATGAAGGCAGTCAGCAGGCAGAGTATTGTCTGCCAAGTGCCTCTTGGGAAGATGCCTTCAGAAACAGGACTGCTTATCTCCAAGTAGCTGCCAGTGAAAATGGAAGGAGAATAAAACCTGTGGTGTCCTCTATTTTTCCCTTCGGTTTGATAAAGCTTGGAGCAAAATTAAGTATTCAGCATCTCAGTAAATGTAATTCTTAATCTGTATTGACTTCGTACAATTGTATCTGTACCAGTTACACCCTTTCTCCAGAATTAATCCCCACTATTATCTAAACTCACAGACAGCCAAATAAGAATACCTAAACTTTTCAGGATTTGCCCAATCAATGTGATAATATTTGAGAAAGAAACAATTCATATTCCATATAAATTAAAAAAAAAATTGGTTGAGCACCAAAACTCCTCCAGTTTTAGTGTACCTGTGAATTCTACCAAAAGCACAAAATTTAAAAAGGTGCACAGATATACCTCTGCCTCTGGTTCAAATGAATAGGTTTTATATCATGAGTAACCTGCAGGAAACATTTTGGGAACTTTAAAAATTTCCCATAGACCTGTTATTTTAATATCTGTATTGTAACATTGTGAGACAACATACAGTGCCCATAAATAATATGAATGCTGTTTCAATTTTTGTTATTTAGTATACCTTACTTTATTTAGTATACCTTATACAAAGCATGATACATTATACATTAATTCATCTCAAGCATCATAATTTTAATTGGTTTAGATTTTTTTTTAAACCTTTTACAGAATTTTTTAGGAGATGCCCTTTCATGGGCATGTTCAATCTGTTACACTTAACCAACTTAAATGGCTTCGTGCACCTAGTGCTTTCCTCCTTTGTCATGCAGTTCAGGTATCAAAAGCATTAAATGTCATTAAGGTTCAAAACTATTACTTTAATTGGTGCTAGAAATTATAGCCTTTCTAATGGCAATAGCATTTATCAGCCTCTATGCTGGCATTCCTTCCACATTTTAGTTTTTCATCACTGTTAATCTCTTTTTGCTTGGTTTAATTTCAGGATTCACCTTCTGAAAATTCTTTGAGAATGACTGGCAGAAGTAATTCTGGTTCCCTTCAAATAGAGAAATTTTTTTTGGCACATGTTCAAACAGACTGTGAGAAACCCTACAAATAGCAACCCAGCAACAATTCTATTAATTGTACTAGTACCTCATCCCAGAATGGGGTGGTGACAGGCCCTTATTTCAAAAGAGGCTAAAAAGCCATTAATGAGCTAGACCTACCTTCATGAAAATGCTGCACTTATATTCTTCTGATTTTCTTTACTCTTCCATGGCTTGAACCTGTCAAAGTGGTTCTGAAACTTCCTTCCTTACTGTAATATTATGCATAAATGAAAATAAATAGAACTGTTTCTAAGTAAATAAAAAAAGTGTTTCAAAGGGGTGGCGGAGGGGCAAGCGGGGGAAGGAGTACCTGCACTGATGACCATAAATTTGTACAAATGATTATTTAAGTGAAAAGAGCACAGCATTAAATTGATTGTTCCTTCACTTTTTTAATATTAAAAAGTTATTAATCAAAAAAAGGACTTAATTAAATTCTTCTTCTTTTTCAGAAGGATAGCAGTCACTACAATGGTGTTTTGGGGAGGAGGGAGGTTTGCTGGAGGGAAGGATGACTGGAGGATTGCCACTGTTAAATAAGGAACAGTTGTATAGATAATTCTAGTCTTTGTAACAGGCAGAAAAGACCCTAAAACACATAATATGTGAAATGACAAAAAGCATATAGGAGTCAGGAATTTTTACAGTTCACCTACAGATCCAGTGTACTGAAAAGCTCCTGACTTCTTAATACTATAGTCTTCAGAATAAAGTTTTTGTTTCATGTGAATGGAGCTTTATACTGTTTGAATGCCAAAAGTAGAAACTGTATAGTTGTTTCATGACAACATTATTTACATTTTCCATGAGTTTCCTAATTTTTTTCCTCAGTCTTATCTTACCATCCTGATTTCTGACTATTTTCCTTCATGTTTTCATCTTCCCATCTCATTCTTTCTTATAGTTTGTTTTCATAAGTGTTGATTAATGATTGTGTGCTATGCCAAGCACTCAACTACATCTTTGTGAGCTGTGTTTGAAATTAAGCAGGATTAAAAACTCCTGAGATTGCTGCTCACAGTAACACTCAGATTATATTAAAGGAGAAGGGAGAAAAAAGGAAGTGAAAGGAAAGAAGAAAAAGAAGAGGAAAAGAGGGGGAAGGAAATGAGATCTGACAGAACTGATTTTGACAGATGGACTTAACCAAGATAAAGTGATCTGTTCACACTGCAGACACTGGGGAAGTGCTTTGCATACGTGAGGAGTTTTACTTGAGTACTGTGACCATGGAGGCATAGTCATTTTTCAGTGAAATCTAGAGCTTTTGCTTCTGTTTTGACTAAAATTTAATGCATTTTCATGTCCAGAAGCTTATCAAATAATAATAGTACCTAATCTTCAGATGCAATATTATTAGTAATAATGTATTGCTTACATGCTTATTCATGAGAATTCCTAAAAGAAGGCTTTACATATGGAGGAGGACCAAAAAGGTTCCTAATGAAAAGGAAATATCTGCTGCAAAATAGCTGACATGAAAATAAAATTTTAGTATCAATATACACTGCAACTGAAGTTTTCCAGGTTCTGCAGCACCTAATCTAAAAAAAAATCCCTGACCCTGTTTAGTTGGCTTAATATTGCAAATAAGGCCATAAACACTGAAAATCTTTGCATGAAAATAAACATCATATTGTTTATCTTCCTAGAAAGGTTTTACAATTTGCCACTCGCTGACCTCTGTCTAAATTCTTCACCTGTGTGCCAATGATGCAGTTCTCTTGCTGTGCTTTTCTGTGGTCTTGGGAGGGTTGTTATTTCTTAGTTAAAGCAGTATTTATGCTCACTGCTATATAAAACAACCAGTTTATGTGCTTAATCAAAGATTTAGGAATTTGCTAAAATTTAAATATCTTTTATGTGGTACATGCATATAAACACAGAATGATTACATGTAGATAACTAAAAATGCATTATCCATAAAGGCAGTGTATTGAATAATATGAAGCAAATTAAAATGAGCTAAAGAAATCTGTTGAGGTATTAACTTCTTCACCTTCATATATTTCATTTACCAATGCAGATTTCCCTGAATTACCTATAACTTGGTTTTGGTATTCCTACCTTAATATTTCTTGGGCAAAACTTAAACCATATTCCATTTAACTGCTTCAAAAATAGATGATTTTGCTACGTGGATAGCTAATCCTGCCTGCTTAAGACACACAAGAGAAATGATTTGTCATGCTCTTACTCAAATATCTTCCTAATCTTAAAATTACTGTAAATCATGTGGCTTTATGCTTTTTGGAAAACAAAAAACCAGCTTTTTCTTTTGAGCTGTCAGATGTTTTTGTATGTATAACATCTAATCTGTTCTTTATTAGCCTGTGTTCTGTGCTGCCATTGTTCATGTCTTTAGCTTTCTTCATGCCCTTGTGTCCTATCTTGAAAACTAATTGAATTCAGACAACAGGATAATTTCAAGAGTCAAGAGAACATAGAGCCACAGAACAAAACAATCAGACAAGAAACATATGGAAGCAGTGCTGGTTTCCAGAAACTAGCAGTAGGTACTGGCCAGCAGGAACATCATTCTCGGAGTTTTGTGCATTTTTCTCGTGGGTGTTAAATAGAAGAGGCACCTTGATGGACCTCTCTGATGCTGCCAAGGGAAAGAAAATAACTCAGACATGGAATAAATGAATATTTTATACTGCATGAAGGGAAGCTGGAGAAGGCCCATGTCACTTTTCCAGAAAAACCCTCGTAGATTTTTGACAGCTGTGCCATACTCCAAAGGTGGTGTTAATCTAAGATTTTATTTTCGCACATAGCTCTTCACTGCTGATTATTTTTCCTCAGCAATTATGTGAGTGAAGTAATTTAAAAAGAAACTATGAATACTGACTTTTCGGTATTTTGTGTTTCATCATCATTCAAATGTTTCTTCATCAATTAAAGTTTTAAATACATAGTAAGCAACCACATATTCTCAGTTAAAAAGCTTTTTTAGTTTTGTGGCAAGTTTGTAGTGGAAGACCACATATTTTTTAGCAGGTAGTGAGGACTCCTGTCACCCTGTTGGTCTCACAAATCTACCTTGGGGGATTTTCAAAGTAGTGTTTCTGCTCTTTTACAACAGGTAGACAGATCCCTGCTTGTGATGAGCCAAGAGTGTAGCATGATTGTATCTATTTTTTTGTGAATTTAAAAAGCTTATCTGAACAACTTGACTAGTTGTGGTAGTATAAGAACTCTTATCAAAACTGGGCTAATTAGAGAGACTAACTTGACTCTGGATGACTCAGGCTAATTGCACTGGAGCCACACTGACAGAAGCCAAAGTACTAAGCAAATAATTATTTAACAAGTGGTGTATTTTGCTACAACATGAACCTGTAACAGTGGAGGAATGTCAAGCCCATCATCATTAGTGATGCTCCAGAGTTCAGAGCATGAGATGGCCCTTTCTGTAATGAAATGGAGGTTTGAGACTTGTTTTTGAATAAATGTGATGAATAGTTTAATAGCTTTAGAATTGCAATTCTTGTTACTTTCTTGATGTAATGCAGACTAAGGAGTCATCTGTCATTAAAACCAATCCCCTGAGGAAATATTTGATAGAACAATTAGACTGGAAGTTAACAGTTTGGCAAGCTTTAGGGCAACATTGACAGTGATTCTTTATATACAAATATTTAGAAACCTGTCTAACAGATTTATTAATACACAGACTTAGAGCCTGAAAGTAAGAAATGCAAGTAATGTAGTCATTCAATATACATCTTTTGTTTTGTTAGATGTGGATGATATCACAGCTTTCAACAGAATTCTTCTGCTGCTAAGGCTAGAAGTGACATTTAGTGAATTTAAGCACTCCAGAGGTGCAGTTATGGAGAGACAAAAAAGGTACTTTGTTTAATAGCCTCAAGGATTCCTCTAGCAAGGGAGATCATTACTGTTTCCTTATTTGAAAAACAAACAAAAGAAACCCCAAAATCTGGCAGATGTTGCACGTGATGAGAGATGTGTTGGCTGTGTATTGCAGTTCTTCAGATTCAGGAGCTGTAGTCAATCCCATCACTGAAATCTATTTTTTGGTTTTTTTGACAGCTGTTTTTGCCATTTACTTTAAAAGCAGATGGGGAAAATGCAAAGAAGAGCTGTCAATTTTATTACCATGTATAATCAGCATCTGTGCAATACATCAGACTCATTTCACAGCTTACACTTTCTCTCTGTAGTAAAATTCTTTTGGGATTTCTTGACAGCTTTCTTGAAAGACTTTTTGTAAATTAGGAGATACTGGAATTAAAAGTGTAGATTAATTAACTGCTAAAGCCACTATTCTGTCATCCAAATTTACTTAATCAAGATGTTGTCTTCTGATTGTTTAATTATAAAATATATGTCTAATTTTCTCCTCCATATTCAAATTCATGTTTTGTTAAGCAAGATGTTTTATTTTATTGTAGTATTACAAAATACTTTTTATACATGTTTGATCCCTTTACATGTATTTAGATGCAGCACATCTCTGTGTATTATTTTTTTACCATTCTCTACTGAGAGGGCTTAGTATCTTGTATCCCATCTGCATGATTTAAAGTAAAAATGATTCTGTAGAGAACAGGGTGTTCTCCATTCTCAGTCTGCCCTCCTTCCTGGTGCAGCAGTCGTTCACAGAAATGGCTTTTTATGGTGGGAAAATAAGCTAGTTTAAAAGTGTCAGTATAAATAAGCATGTTGTCTGTCTCTGTAAGTGCGGAAGTAGTAATCAGTAATGGTGTGCTGCAGGCTCATATACAGAACAGCATCCTCCTGGAAAGTGTCAAGTGATTTACATGTCACAGGGCTCTCTGGGGACTGTGTGGGAAGAATCTGTCTACTGGCTGGGGACCTACTTTGATTTGATTTGATTAGGTTGGAAGTCACAACTGCAGAAGAACCTTTATTTCTTAGACTAGTAAATGGTTGTACATCACAGTGTCTGCAGTGATAAGCAGAGGGGAAAGATTTCCAAAGAGAAATGTTCACAGTACATTTCCTAGATAGGAGAGATTAGGGAATTGTCTTCAAAAAAGGTTTCAACTAGTTTGGCAGCATTAAAAGACAGTAAAACACTTATGTATCGATGCAGGACTTCTTTGAAGTGAAACACTAAAAAGAGATGGAGACTAAATATTAAAAGCATTAATTAGCATTTGTGTGGTGGTGAGCAGGATACTTGTTTTTTACATGGGGCAATGCAAGCTTTGATGAAGAGTGTACTTAACCATCTTCCTCCATTATCTTAGCTTATTAAATATGCTACTAAAATTGACTGTGACTTCTGAAAAAGAAACCACCAAGGCACTGTTTACGATACATAGATGTTCATTTATAAGCAAAAATGACTTCTGGAATGACTTTGAAAGGAGTTGTTGTGAACAAAATTTAATACAAGTTTCATGGAAAAATACTGACTCAAGCTTTTGTTGTTGTTGTTCTTTGGTGATATAGTACTACTTCTGGCCAAGTCATCTGCAAGCACTTAATGGCTGATTTTTTCAGTAATCGATAACTACAACCCATCCTATTCCAGAATTAAAAATATTTCATTTAATATAGGGCATTAATATAAAGGAGTTTTTAATTACTATGGGTTTTATCAGTAGAATGGAAATTTCCTTTAGATATTAGTCTATCTGTACTTTGTGACTCGGAATATGTCTAATTAGATTTTCGCTAGAATACTGGATACAAATTTACACTCTGTGAAATTCAGCTAACTCTATGAAGATAAAGCAGAAAATTAAATGAGAACAAAGCTTGAAAATGTAGATTTGGTTTACTTTCTTTACAAAGTGGGGTATAAAAGATTTTTCTTCTGTATTTATATAATCTTATTCTTCCTGTTTTATGTTAATCTCATTTTCTAAAATGCAATGTTTCAGTACCTACACTTCAGCTTAAGTTAAGACATACTTAGATGATCTTACTAAAACAAATCCTTTATCCAGAAGAGCTTGTAAATATACCCTAGCACTGCACATTCTAGAAGGTGCTAGAATTCTGCTAGAATGTAAATGTCTCACTAAAAATAAATGTTACGTGAAGTTGACATAAAGTTCATTTTCATATCCACCAGTGAATTGGTGGTAGAAGTGCTGGGAAATTAACTCTCAGAATTATGCTGTAGCAAGATTTCGGGTTTTGGACCCATGTAATTTATTGGACAGCATTAAATGAAATCTGCTATTCCATCTTCTCATGAAAAATGGTCTACACGGATCTACAAGGTAATTCAGTTTATAGAATTCTTATGTATTTTTAATTAAGAGAATAAACTGGAAAATATATTGTGTCCTAATTTAATGCTAGACCTTGAGTTACATGCCTTATCCTACCTAATTAAGATCATTATGTGTTTAAAGATATGTGAACATAGACTGGAGCCCCTCCAGCCCCAGGTTATGAATCTCTACATCTTGGACTAATAAGCAGCTTTTATAAATGAGGCTTGTGATAGCCTCATGTTGGGAACATTGCTACTGCAATATCTCTTTCCCATATACCCAGAAGAACTTTTGCCTCTCTGGTAATCCAAGACCTCCTCTCTGTTATGGCCTAATCCTTCCCTGTCCTTTTTACTACCCCTCTCCTCTCCTTTCCAGTCCTCTGCATATGCCTTATGTGTTACCCTGTGCAAGATAATTCTTTGGCTGGTTTTCAGAGCTCCACATCTGATCAATGTCAGATTAGGCTATCCCTGGGGTTAGGCAGTTGGTTGCTGCCAAACAGAGTGTGTAACAGGAATGGATGGATGGCAACCGTGCTATTCATGGCTGGGGTAAATTGGTTTCTCAACTCTTTCCAGTTAGTAAAATGAGAAAGTTTTATTATCTGGAAGGTTTACCTCTCCCTGATATAGCCACCTGAGTGGAAAAACTATCTTAGGTCATAACCATACCTAAGCTTTATTTTCTGGGAAAACTAAGCTAAAATTTTAATGTAAGGATGGAAAATACTTGGGTGTGGCCTAACTTGGTGTTGGCTTTAACTTCAGCAACTTTTTGCTTATTCAGGTGTTTGCCTTCTGCATCTAGCCAAGTGTATAGAAGTGACCTCATTGCTTTGTATCCTGGTCAACACTTCCAGTCTGATGTAAAATGTGTTTCCTGGGTCCAAAAGGCTCAGCCAAGGCAAAGATCATGAATGAGCATCATGTTTATGAAAAAAGTTTTCCATCTTGTGCCATGAGATTCCCTACAGTGTTCAAAATACACCTGAAATCTACAGCAAGGTGACAACATTTTCCTAAAAAGAACTAAAACAGTTGTGATAAAGTGAGATTTTCTTCATCTATAAGATTTTTCTGGAGCTTTTGGTTTGTTTTTTTTCTTGAATTCATCATGAGCCATTCAACAACAAATTCTGCTAAGTTAAAGCATGATCAAAGTAAAGAGATTTTAAGTATTAAATATATCTCTATCTGAAAGAGATTTTATGAAAGCAGGAAAAAAGCTTCAGTTCAGCTATATCATGGTCTCTTGAGAAACTTTACAAAAAGAAACAATTTCTGTTAGAATATTTTCTTGGAAAAGCTTACTCAAAATATATGAGTTTATTATTTACACTGCAAACACACAGGGATTCATATGTTTCAATCAGAACAAAAGTGAAACAAGACAGTTAATAGGACATGAGTAAAAGGAAAAGAAACAGCTCAGTATTTCTGCATCTAGATTTAAAAAGGCTCTTTCACCTTAAATTCTGAGGCAAGGTTCTTGTAAGTTAGCATAAATGCAGTAAATCTACAGATTTTTAATTAATTTTATTAAGAAAGTTTTGGCATTGTCTTTATGTGCATAAATCATAGAGTTGATACCTGTGCATGAAAAAGGCAAATAGACAGCTTGTTATATAAGCATGGTATGTAGTTTGAATCATCATGGCTTTTCCTGTAGTACTCTTTGGTATAAATTTGCACTGCCATATCCATGATACACGGGTGTGTGAGAAAGTAGCTTCTGTTCTAAGTGGACTCATCACTGGCTCTGTTTTGACTCTTTGGCACCTGGGCCATGGGTCTATATCTGCATTGATTTCCCATATGCAAACCTCCTACATGTTCAAAAACTTCTTGGAAAATTGTTTCCATCAGTAAATTCACACTTTACAGTATGGGAATTTTCAATTACAGTCACTATACATACAAAGCAAGCATTTAAAATACTTGTTTAAAGAAGTTAGAAGTGTGTGCAAATCTAGTATTATATCTTAAAGAAAATATTTTGTGTACAGTATCTAAAGAAATCATGTGCATCTTTAAAATTATGGCAGTTGCCTTATTGCAGGTAGCAACATATATTATTTGGTCTGTAGGAACATTCCTCTCCCTTTTCCTATGGTTTACATATTTCAATTATTTCATAGAAATCTTTAGGCATTTCTGAATAAAAAACACTATGCAAATTCCTATATGTGAATAAAATGTTGGGAGTAAACTAAGACTACTTCAAGACTGGAATTTTTGATGACAATTCTGTCTTAAATTCGAAGACAAAATGTTGTATGCTCTGAAAATAAATTTTCTTTAAATATAAAATCAATATTTGATTTTAATTTGCAATATTACTCTCTACAGGTAAAAAGGTCCAGCTGATTGTTTGGTGTGGTGTTTTTTTGGACTTTTGCTTTGGGTTTTTTGGGGTTTTTTGGTAGTAAAAGAAATAAAAATTATACTGAAAAAGAAAGCAGAAGATGTCATCTTTGTTGAAGTCTATCCCTTCTAGTTTCTTGTGGCTTTAGATTCTTGTTTAGTGTGGGGGTTGTATTTTTATGTTCTTGCTATTCTTTTGCAGACGGTTAGAACAAAATTCAATCAAGGTCATACCTCCTGGAGCTTTCTCCCCATATAAAAAGCTTCGAAGAATGTAGGTACCAAACAACTTACATTTATTTGCATATATCTGTATCTATATCAAGATAAAAAACAATTAAAGATGGTCCAGGGAATTAATGCAATTAATGTGTGAGCACTTAAGAAAGTTTGACTGCTAGAAGGTAAACTGATATGGCAGCCTGATTATTGAGACCGTGTGGCATCTTTGTCATATTAATAATAATTGGGTTTTTACCAAATATTGAAATTGTTCAGTGTGGTTCTGCATGGAAGCAGTATGTTCCTGTAGTGAAAATTCTAGTAAAAAAAATAGACTGAGGATAATTTCAGATTATTTTTGAGGAGGTATAGTTCTGGGGTTGTAGTAAGCAGAGGATTCTTACAAAATGCACTTAAGCAATTAGGAAAAGTAAATATTTTGTCTTTTTTTTCAAAGCATTTTGAACTATTTTTAGCTATGCATTTTGTTTCAGTGTACTGGTAATTTTAGTGGTTTTATATTAAAATTCTTTGGCAGTGTCTCATGTAAATATTTAAATTTCTCTCTCCCAGCCATGCCTAATTCTAATTACATATTATCTTAAAGTTCATTATTTTGAAAATAGCTTGAATTAATTGAATCAAATTTTATTTGTTTCAGTGACCTGAGCAATAACCAGATCTCTGAAGCAGCTCCAGATGCTTTCCAGGGCTTACGTTCACTCAATTCACTGTAGGTATCTGTTTAACCCGTAAGCAGAAGCAGACTTCTCATATTCTTATAGTGAAATTATTTTGGCCTGTTGGCTTCGTGGAAAATTTTGCTATAAATTCAATCAATTCTGAAAGTTGTAATAATCATTTCAGAATAATGGTGGTTGTTGAATATTCTTTTACAGTTGGAAACCAATAATGTATGGGGTTTTTTAATAAATGTGTTCATGGCAAAGAGTTGAACAAAACCAAACATGTTTTTTATTCCCCTTAGCTGTTCTTGCAAACAGCAAATCCACTTAGTTGGGTCCCTTGGTAGGCCTGTAATCAGTGAGGTGCTGATTCTGCAGAGAGCTCTTTGGGTTACACACCTTTTGGGAAAGCAGTGATCCTGCTGCCTCACAGGACCACAAGGATATTGCAAGTATCAAGTGGTTGTCATTAACTTCCTTTCAGGAAAATGGGAATTTCTCTATTTTTGAAGTCAAAATCCCATAGCATATGCCTTTCATAACGGTAGCTTTGTTTGCTTTATTTCCTGGTACAGAGTCCTCTATGGCAATAAAATCACAGAACTTCCAAAGGGCCTATTTGAAGGACTCTTTTCTCTGCAACTGCTGTGAGTATTTTTTTTTTTTAATTTATTCTATTTTGGGATCATTCAAAAGGGTAAACATGATGAGAGATTTATACCAGAAGAAGAACTGGCAGGAAATCCCATATGGAAGATCAAAGTACAGTAAAACCAAATTATGCTAAAACCAAATGAGTCAAGACTGTTGTAGGCCAGCTTGCCATTCATCCACAAATGTGATCATATCGGTTAATGTTTCAGCCTAAAATGATTAAATGAAATTGTTCTCCTGTGTGGAATTTCTAAGGATAAAACTCATAAAGATATGATACGCTGTAAATGGCAAACAGGATGTATATAGTTGTGTAGGAACCACAGAAGGAATATTTGTGCGTTTTATAAAGAGAAAAAATATAGTGGAAATGCAATGCAATTGTATTTCTAGTTGTACCCATGAAAGAACAGTACTGCACCACAGTTTCATTGGTGACTTCTGATGTTTTCTGACACCCTGTATGACTCTGAATCTGTGAACTCAAGCTGCTACTTCCTTTAACACTCTGGAAATTTCCACATGTAACCTATTAAACCATTGCGGTTTAGATTTTATACTGGAATAAATAATTTCATAAGTTTTTAAAAGATTGTCATTATTTAGCAGAAGAGGCTGTGCAGTAGGTGTACCATGTAAAAGAAATGTGTTAAATAGCCCACGAAACAACAGTGGTGGTTTTGAAAGAACTTGTCCCAGAATAACTGACTTGTTGAGTTGGAGTCTTCTTAAAGAATTTAAAACATCTTCACTCATTTTTAGATTTATCTAATATACAGACTTCACCGTGAAGTGGTTGGCAAAATGTCTATTACTACCAACTAATTGAAGATGGCAAAACAATAAATATATACAAAGTAAATGCAAGTTCTAGCACCACCTAGAGGTTTGCATTTTGATTTGCTTTAGTCACAAAAATAGTATGGTAGTGGGCCGGATATGTTTTGCTGTTTTCTTTTAAAGACGTTTTAGTTATAAAATATATTTCAACTCTGGTTAAAAAAAAGAAAAAAAGTAAAAGACTTTTCCTTCTCTCAAGTGTGTATTTAAAAAAAGTCCATATCTTAATATGCATAGTATAGATAGTACATTTAGGTCTAAGTAAATTTCTACTTGTGTGGCAAAACTTTTGATCGGAGCATTAGGTTTCAAATCCACCATTTGATTCCATTTCTGGCTCAAAATGGAAAGACGTTAAAAAAAATTTGATTATAAAAATGCACCTAATGGAATGGCTTTTTTTTTTCTTCAAAAGAACTTGGTTTAGATTGGCTTGTTTGTTTTAACACTAGAAGTCTGGGAGGTACAGGGAAGAAAAGGTTCCCTTTGAAGATGCAGAGGAGAAAGAATCCAAGACAGATTTGGATATATTCCATGCCACCAGTTTTTACTACAACTCTGTTAATGTGGCAGCATGCTGATTAGTAACATATAATTAAAAGTGCCACTGCAAATCTCTTCCAGCTAATGAACACAGTGTTCAGTTCCGTTTTTGTTTGTTTATTTATTTGGCAAAAGAAACTAGTTTTCCTTGAATATACTTGATTTTTTAGGCTTGTTTCTTTGCACAGTACACAAATACCACACAGACATTCTACCAGCACATACAAGAAATCTGATTTTAGCTAAATAAATGTAAATATTTCAACTCCAAGGTTCAAATATGTAGGAATACATATAACCCAAATAAGATACTTCAATTCACTGAAATTCCTTATGTTAAAGTCAATTATTATTTGTTACTACATCTCCTGTTCTGGTTGCAAAGGTGCACGAAGAACTGTCTGTGAAAAATGCTGAAGCTGTGACATGGAGCGATTTTTTTCAATTTTATAATTATCTCCCATTAAACAGATTATTGAATGCCAACAAGATCAATTGTCTGCGAGTTGATGCATTTCAAGACCTGCACAACTTGAATCTTCTTTCTTTGTATGACAACAAGCTTCAGACCATTGCAAAAGGCACCTTCTCACCCCTCCGTGCGATTCAGACCTTGTACGTATGTTCTTGTTTATGGTTTTTTCTCAAGTATGACTTCATATTCTACAATGCAGTAAAAGCACTGGGTACTGCTGAGACCAAAGGGAAATAATGTGTGATATTATTGTTTTTTTTTCCTTCGTGAAAGGCATTTGGCTCAGAACCCATTTATCTGCGACTGCCATCTGAAGTGGCTGGCGGATTATCTCCACACAAACCCCATTGAGACCAGTGGTGCCCGTTGCACCAGCCCCCGCCGTCTGGCAAACAAAAGGATCGGCCAGATCAAAAGCAAGAAATTCCGCTGCTCAGGTAATTTTCTTAGTTCAGCTGCTATTTTTCTTTTATTGGAAAAAAAAAAAAAAAAAGCAGCTGTCTCTCTACAGAATTATTAAAATCACAGAATTTTTTTTTTTTAGTTTGTTGACTGAATAGAGGGAAATCTGGGAAGTCGTAGACTATTGGATCATGGAACATTACTGTAGTTAACATATTTGGCACTATTTCTAAGTAGCATTACATCTAACAAAATAAATGTAATATATAAAACTTCAGAATGAAATGCTAAAGTTATTCACTGCAAGTACCACCATAAATCATTTTTTTAAAATTTCCACAGGGCTCTGGAATATGTGAAAGATCTAAAAATTTCTAAGCTAAATATGGAAACATAACATATTCCTTTTATACAGGGACCTTGCTTCATACTGAAATTTACTGTTTTCTATTTCTAATCTTATTCCATTTCCTACTTACATTTCTTTAAATCCTAACTTTTGTCATATGGTATCCAGCTGTTCCAGGTGCATTTTGCATTCTACAGTTTATTCAGTCTCAAGCGCAAATACCAGATGAAAATTGTTTTGTTATCCATGTCCTGGATACATTTATGACTATTCACACTTTGTTGTTTATCAGCTCTCATTGTGAATACACATTTTTTTCACTAAATTATCTGTAGTTAACTGCAGTCCATGCTTAATCTAATAAAAACTCATTCTTTGCTTGCTGACATTCAGGTGCATCTTCTATTTTTTTTTTTTTTTCTCTTTATTTAGCTAAAGAACAGTATTTCATTCCAGGTAGGTTTGGCTCTGCAGTAAGATTGACTAACTGCAGATATTCTCTCCCTTTCACCCCGAAAGCAAAGTTTGTCATAGCTTTTAGGAAATTGATGCATGTGTATTAACATTAGTCATTACCTGTAGCTTTACATAGTTTTCCTTTGTAGACTACTAGTAATTCTGTTTTCTGAATAGAAGAGCTTAGCATGCAGCTCCGTTTACCTTCTTCTGTCTCACAGATGTGCACACAGCCTACCAAAATTATACCTATACTTAAATTATTTAGAAGGTTGCACCTGCTAGTTCATATTTTACCTGACACTTTTACTTACCTTGTACCTTGCCTTTCTGCTGCTACTGTTTTTAAAATGTAGCTCCTGAGCTGCTTTTAAACACAGGAAACTATGCTGCCATCAAAGAGCTAGCACAACTTTAAAGACTAAACATTCTACAAAAGAATGTTTTCTTGCCTTGCTTTCATGCTCTATGCTGGCTGCATCTGCTTGCTCACCCTCCTTTTGTTTAGGAAATCACAGTGGAATGCTTGGAAAAGAAGGCTGATATTCTTAATTAGAGGCATTCTGTGGTCACATGCATACAGTGAATCAAAAATGCTTTCCATTAAAGAAAATATTACTTTAGATTTGGCATGAAATAGGAATTTGCACACTGCTTTAAGCTACAATAAGTCTATGATATTTTTTACAAAAGATTTACCAATGTTGGCCCTAGCTCTTTGAAATATGGATTTTTCTTTCTTTTACCTTGCTTATCAATGTGTGCGCTGTTTTCTTAATAGAAAAAAAAATTTATTCACTCACATTATATTCATAACAGATTATAAATAACCAAATAAACAAGGGAATAATGCATCTATTGATGAATTATAATATGTGATTTGCAATCAGGATTTTCTGCCATGGTTTAATATCTAGAAAAATATCTACAGTAATTGATTAGGACACCAGTGCACCTCTTTCAAGTACTACAGGTATCTCATAATTCTGCAGTCATCTTAGTTGTTGTCTCTTTAGCTGGTATGTTTAACAGCTCTTCTCCAAATGCTGTGTGATATAACACTTAAATTTGCAGCAGTCATGTGAAGTTCTTCATGCCCTTATACTAATACATTGTTTTCAATATGAGGAAAAGACGAAATACAAAAGAAGGCAGCAATTTGTCAGCACTGGCACCCACAAAAGTGTGTTTTAAAGCAGCATAAAACAAGGGGATTCAATTTCACAAACCTATAGTACCACTCAGTTCCTTAATGTGTAGAACAGCTGTATTCCTGCCACAGAGTGACTTCCACTCAACCTTGCGAGCAAAACTTTTGCTTGTGAGTTAGAAGTGTTTTCTTGCCAGCAAATGTCTTCACAGCCTGGCCACTCATGCAGTTTAGGCTTATTTGCATACCCTTTAAAAATGCTATTCCTGGGGGAGGGTGGGCTGGGGGAGAAGAAGAAGAAGAAGAAAAAAATAAATTTAAAATAATAAAAAAAAATTTAAAACATGCTTCTTGAAATACAGCTTCTGTTGCTTTCCCTTTCTATCAGGTTATCAGGGAGATGCTACCTTAAAACATTTAAGTTGTTGAAGGCATTATCCCTGAATATTTAATTGTTTAAACTGCTAACAGTGATGTACTCTGGATGCAGGAGGAAAAAAAATAAACATATTTGTAGAATTGTTTATTGGACATTAAAAAGTGCTAAAACCACTTCTTTATACTTAAGTGGATACTATAAAATAATCTTAGCATTTCTTTAAACACCTAAATATTTTTAGTATTTGTTTTAAAAACTCCATTTGGAGATGTTCCTCTGCAGACTCCATGAAGTCCTAATAAAATTTCATTATAGTAATTTGGAAGACTAAAGGCTTGCAAGTATTAAATCATTTCTTTGAAAAAATGTCATTTATCTGCTACCTCATAGAAGTACTCTATAGTAGTTTCATCATATGGATTACTAAAACATTTACAAGTGATAGATAACATAGTATGTGATGACTGTTGGATTTTTTTTCCCCTCCACTGAGCAATCTGTTTCTCCTATATTTGTTTAATTTATTAAGGATTTAAGTGGCATAGCATATATATTTGGCTCGATGATCCTTGTGGGTCTTTTCCAGCTCAGAATATTTTGTAACTCCTATATATGTTCAGGAAGCAGCTTTTAAAGACCACATTCAAAATAGTGAAGAATAATTCATGGGAGGCATGAGCATCATCCTATATGAAATCTGTAATAAACCCCAATCTTATCTTGATTTTTAAATGCCACTCGGAATGAATTATTCTTTCTTTCTGCTGAAGACAATGGCCCTAGCATCATCTTCTAATCAAATGAAAGTTAAGTAGAGAACATGAGATCTTAGTTCATGTTTTTGTCTTAATTGGCATTACTCTGTCTTTCTTTCCTTCTTGGCTATCTTTACTTTTTCAGGAGTTCACCATTTTGGCTGTAAGTAAAGTTCAGTGTCTGAACTAAATCACAGTGTACCTCCCAGCCCTGATGCACCTTCTACTAGTCTCAGTCTTTTCACCTTTGTCCAAGAAGAACCCACAGGTCCTTTTGGCTTCTCTTTGTTTTGTCACCCACCCTCCGTTCCTTACTGGATGTTTTCTCCTGATACGTTTAGGATGTTTTCTTTGAATAACTCTGGGAAATGGTGGAGGAAACTTTCAATGTGGTTCCTTTTTCCCCCTTTATATATATATATATTGTGGTTTTATTTAATCTGTGACAGTGATACTGTTACTGTGGCACTGGACATTCAGTAATAAGAATGCCATGTCATGTAAGCAAGTATTAAACTTCAAATGCTCCTGTAATTTATACCTACTCCTTCCTCTTTTCCTTTGCTCTTATCCTTGGCCTAATGGATGCAGTTTTGATAATGTAGCGAGATTTTCTGTTGTGCTTGATCTAACCATGTGGTTGTGAGGTATGAGTAAAACATGGTTCTGTCAAGCACCATGGAACGTCACGCAGCTTTCTACAGCATGGCAAGCTGCTGAGGCTTAAGTCAGGATCACACATTTTTTAAATTAAAGCTGAAAACAGGGCTTTCAACTTATTTGTTGAGATGATGTGGAGTATCGGGACTATAAAAAAAATCACAGAGGTTAATGAAGTCCAGTCAACAACACAAATTTGTAAAGAGAAAAGGTGGCATTCAGGATCCATTTATTCTTGATACAGAGAAAGAAAACAAATTCTAAAACAGTGGCATTTGTGTGATTAGCTATAAACAAGGCTAGATTGGCTGACAACATAATCAGCAGAAAGTACAGCTGTGAAAAGCTCAAGTTAATGTTATCCTGCTATGTGAAGATGGTCTCAGTTTCTTTTTCCAGCATATCTTAAGTCCCTATATTTAACCCTCTCTTGAAGCCCTTGTGTCTGTTCAGTATCACAAAGTTTATCATGCATTTCCCGAGTTACCCACCCGTTATCTGCATTGCAGACGTCTTTTCAACCCTCTAACAAAAAGGAAGTTTTATACTTTATTGACTTAGTATCTGTGTTTTGACTTGAATCTTCTACAGGTACTGAAGATTACAGATCCAAATTAAGTGGAGACTGCTTTGCAGATTTGGCTTGCCCTGAGAAATGTCGCTGTGAAGGGACCACAGTGGACTGCTCCAACCAGAAACTCAACAAAATTCCTGATCACATTCCCCAGTACACAGCAGAGTTGTAAGTTGAACCCATTATTATGGAGAGAAAAATGAAAATTATTAAATATAAAACCACAGCTTTATGTTGAACAGCAAAGATTGAAAGTAACTTCTGTAGTGCACTTCAAAGGACTAAATATTCATAAAAATTATTTATGCATCATTTCAATACCATGTAGTCTTAAAAACCCATGATAAAGAAATAAATTAACTATTCTATGTTTCTAGTTCTTCAGGACCTGAGCAATCCACTTGGATTTTTTTTAAAGTAGTGGGGTTTATTTTGCTTATAACTTTTAACTGCAAGAGAAAGTAGGGCATCCAGTAATCAGAGAGGTCTGTCTTAAAAAGTGCTACCCATATGTTTAAACATAGACAATTCTTTTTATGCAAAGCATCCATTACGTTTGTTCACAGGAGACCAGAGGAAGATAAAGCAGACAAACAGTACAGAGTTAAGAAGATGAGATAATAATATAATGAATAGAGATGGGGAGAGAAGAACTCAGAGATTACTTGCTTAATAAGTGCCATGTGGGAATGATTTGTCGGCATTACAACTGAAGTAATCTTCAATGAGGGAGTGAAAGATAAAATTAAGACAGCTTTACAAGGTTCTTCCATGTGAAAATAATAGTATAAAAGGGAATGCAGAAATGGTTGAAGGATTGGCAAAAAGGTAGATGAAAGTGGCTGTCATTGCAGAGCAAAGGTGGAAGGAAATAGCTGGTTTTCCTAGGAGATGGAGTTTAAAGAACAAGGCAAAACGCTGAGGGACAAAAAAAAAAGGGCTTTGATTTGACATAGCGAAGCAGTATGGAGATGTGGAGACAAGATTATTGTGATCAAGTTATCCATCTCAAACCTACTGGGTTTTTCAACCTCCCCGAAGAGCAGTCCACAGCTGGCATCAAAGCAACACTATGGCAATCAGATATGAAATAAGGCTATTCTTAAGTATTTGAGTATCTGGACAGAAAAAGGGATTTAAAACTGAAATATTTTTAAAACACAGATGGAGACTTTTTTCTATCTCTAAGCTGGGAAAATGAGTTGAGCAGTACTTTTCTGTGCTGGTTTTGGCTGGGGTAGGGTTAATTTCCTTCACAGTGGATAGTATGGGCCTGTGATTTGGAATTGTGCTGAGCAGAGGGTTGATAATATAGAGATGTTTTTGTTCTTGCTGAGCAGGGCTTACAGAGAGACAAAGCCTTTTCTGCTTTTTGTACTGCCGTGCTGGCAAGAAAGTTGGGGGTGCATGGGAGGTGGGGAGGAGATAAAGCCAGGACACATGACCCAAACTGACCAAAAGGATATTCCACACCATGTGACATCATGCTCAGTGTATTAAGGGGAGGAAGAAGGACGAAGGGTGGGGCATTTGGGGTGATGTCATTTCTCTTCTCAAGACACTGTTAAAATTGATGGAGCCCTGCTCTCCTGGGGATGGCCAAACACCTGCCACCTACCTTCTTGTTTTTATTTGCTTGTGTGCATGAATTTTTATTTCCCTATTAAACTGTCTTTATCTCTACCCATGAGTTTTCCAGCTTTTACCCTTCCAGTTCTCTCTCAGATCCTAATGGCGGAGGAGAGAGCAAGTGGCTGTGTTGAATGTGGTGTCTTGCTGGGTTTAAACAACATGTTCTTATTACAAATCTGAAAATTACTATCAAGAAAAAAAAAATGAAAGTCTTGTGTGAGGGGAGATAAATCTCAATGGAAAAATATATTTTATGTTATCCGATATTTTGAGATAAAATTGTTTAATTTAAGAATAAAAGCTGATGAAATAGGTAACAGGTTAGAGCGTAGGAGGAGATCATTAAGTAGTGGTAGTATAAATGAAGTTACTGAACCAAAAGAAGAGGAATGGAGTTGTTGAAATGATTAAGCATGCATTGCTTTGATATTTAGGAGCAATCATGTTTAATTGTCTCTTCTCTGAACAAATAATACTCTCAATTTAGCATTTTAATTGTTTTTTAGATTAATTTATTTACATGTGGAAGATGTATGTCAGTTTTTTCTTTCTATAATTATGGTTCCTACCTGTTAAATTCAGAAGGAACAATCAAACAATCAAGCCTCATCTATTCTACATCCTAAACACTCAAGTTTCTTCACTAAATATTTGGTTACAGCTCTTCTTTCAGAAAATATCCAGTCTTACTTGAAGGTGTTAGTGGCTTAAAAAATCCACCATTCCTCTGAGACTGTTCCAGAAGTTATTTTCTTTCACTTCTGTTATTTTTTTTTAATGGGAACTTTTAGTTTGAGATGGACTCTACCTCTCTTCAGTTTCCATCATTACTTCCTTTATATTTTTGTCCCATTAAAGAGCCTTTTTCGTTCCAGCACTCTATCCAAGTAAGATGGTTTTTAACTGTAACTAAGTCATTATTCAACCTTCTACTCCATAGGCTGTACAGATTGTTCTTCAAGTCATTTGATATAATAAAAATTTCAACAGTCTTGCAAATATTCAAGAGAGGATAGAGAAATTACTTCATTTTTTTTACTTCTAAAAATCCATTTGCTCTAGCCAAATACATTCTTTTGGTATTTGCCTCACTAATGCAAAAGTTACAGCTCTTCCTCTTGTTTCCTCCTATTATTCCTGGTCTTTGATGCACTGTCTTTGTTGTTCATCTTGGGATTTCCCACTCTAGTTCTAGGACCATTCTTTGATTTCCAGTTCACAATTTTTACTGGCATGTATGAGAATAGCAGCTAGCTTCTTTCTTCTTTTTTTAATCCACAAAATGTGATATAAAAATACTTGCTAGAGTCAAAAAATATCGATGCTTCTTTAGGTGATGAGAAGGGCTACAATAATTTCTGCAGGGTGATGTTTGAAGTTGAATCAGCTTGGAAATGAAGATCAAAAATAAGGAAAAAAGTTGTCCAAAGGAGGGCAACAAAGATGGTGAAGGGACTTGAGGGAAGCAGTAGGAGGAGGGGCTGAGGCCACTTGGTCTGTTCAGCCTGGAGAAGAGGAGACTGAGGGGAGACCTCACTACAGTCACAACTTGCTCATGAGGGGAAGAGAAGGGACAGACACTGATCTCTTCTCTGTGGTGACCAGTGACAGAGCCAGGAACTGGAGCCAGTAATCATTGTGGGTCTCTTCCACCTCAGCATATCCTGTGATTCTATACAAAAAGTGTCTATTGAGTTAATTGCAACAGGGAAAAAAAAAAAAAAAAACAAACCTGTTCCCTCCAAGTAGTTGTTTTTTTTAAAAAAAAAAATCTGAAAATATTAACGTAGTTCAAGACAGATACTTCAATGTAAAAGTTAAAGAAATTATAACTAAACCAACTAAGTGCTGTTCTAACTTTCCATTTTGTCAGTTGCTCAGTCTTCCAGAGAAACATTGAATGATCTGTCTAATCTGACAGTAAAGTATTTGATATAAAGTAAAAGTCTGTAATTGCACCCCAGAAATAAAATATTTTTCAGGTATCTTTTTAATATATAGGAAAATCCAGGAAGCATTTCAGCAATCACTCAAAATGAAGTCCCAGAAGAAATGCTAAATAAAAAGTAATTCCAGTCTTATATGTTGAATTTTTATAATGATTTTACAATAGATGATCATCTAACAAGGAAGTTTTAGCCAGCATGAATATCACTGCAGTACATAGGCTTCCAGGAAGGTTCAGCTATTGTTCAAAAGCATGCAATATTTTAGCCATTGTGTTACTAAAACAGTAAAAAGCATCAAATAATCCAGACAAACAGAATGTGTAGACTTCATGATCAAATGCCTCTGTTTACGTTTTGTTTTGAGAATGGTATTTCAGTACTTCATTTGAATGAACCAGATAAAAGTAATTTTGAGATCATTTTCTTGATCTAGTGATTGACGGGTAATAACTATTGTTTCTGTCTCTACCAGTGAAGAGCACTGGGGTCAAAAAATAATATTAAGTTCCAGAATGGAGATCCCATCACATCTGTAAACTTTCCAGTCATCTATAATAATTTTGATTCTATTGTGTGGGGGCTATTTTAAATAAAATAAGTAGAATTTAAATAAAATAAAAATTAAAATTCTACATATGAAATTAGAACTATTTAGCACTGGAAATACAAGATTGAGGTGTATACAACAAAAAGGTCAAGATAAAAGGATGTGGTTATCATACATATTAAAGATGAAGAAGTACTATTGGGCACTAATGCAAATTGCATTTCTGGATATATGTATAGGAATGTAGAATGTAAATTATAGGAAATAATTATTGTACTCTGCATAACAATAATAAAGGATCAGCTGTGTTAAAGACTTCATTTTTCAAGATGGATATAATTGCTCAGAAAAAAATTCAAGGAGAACAAGAATTGTAGAAAAGAAAACTAAAAGGGTTGAAGGCATTTATGTGAAAGAAACTTCAGGGAGAAACAAAGTAAATTACTTCTAATAGGTAAAAGATTGTTGCAAAGAATAAATGATCAAATTGTGTTTTTCACTGGGGTTAGAAATGTTTGCAGTTGAGCAAGTATTACTAAAATCAATAAATGTTTTCATTATCAAGTCATTCTAGACGGTATAGCACTTGAAAACTATTTGAAGGTGTCAGCATTTATAGAGTGGTCAGTGGGTCTGTTGTTAATATATAGGGTAAAGAAAAGTCTGTTTAGAGTGAAAAAGTAACTTTGTTAATTGACAGTGTGCAAGAATATTTTATATGGTCCCACTAAAAATCACATTAACTCATTCAGCTGATTTTTAGAGTTGATATCATCTTCTGAAATTCATGTTCCTTGTAGTTTAGTGTGATACATGAATATTTTGTGTATATCCAAATAAGTTCCATCTTCTTTCATTTGGTTTCACGTTGAAACTGTTGTACAACCATGCCTTCAGATTTACAACCTTAATTTCCCTTCTGGCTGTCAATGAGAATGAACAGGAGGGAAGGATGAACAAGCAGCTTTCTTTAATTTTCTAGGGTTTTTTTAAAACTTGTCTTGCAATAGCAATTCTGAAAGGCGTTCTGGGTTTAGAATTGTGCTGAATTTCATTCACAGTGATCTTGTCAGTCATATCTTCTCCTTCCTGTTTAAGATTTCTAAAGAAATGATGGGCAGACTCCCTTCCTTAATAATATAGCTCCATTAGAGCATATAAAGGATCTAAGACTCATAATTTCCATTTTCTTTCCAAGAGAGGAAATAGGGAGTACTGGGTCAATGCAGGTATTTTTTGAAATATAGATGGTCCCTTAACCTAGCTGCTGTTAAAGGTGTACTGTACTGTAAGCCTTGATACCCTTGCAGGAAAGAGCAGGGCCCAGCTAGTACTTGTTGCATCACTTCTCTTACAGTGTTGCAAGTCAGCATTCAATGCTGCCTTAAGCAATGTATTTGTGCCAGCTGTAGTGGTACAAAGATAAATCATGGTGAGGGAAGTGTTTTTAAATTCATGGGAAGACCTGTGCAGTGGGTTTCATTCCCCATTCAATTATTTCATTCTTGTAAATAGTGTTCTGTGAGTACCTCCAGATGTCTGGCAGACTCCACCTGATATCCTTTAAAGAACAGAAGACTAATCTTCAGTGGTTTATATGTCCTTCTTAAAGACTTCTATTTATAGGTTGCCATGGAATCCTCCCTTAGTTACATTTTTGTTTGAAAAATTAAAAACATCATCTTGTATTCTTATACAGTTTTAGCCGTATAAAATTTTGGTATCAGGTTTTGAAAATGTCTTCTGCATGCATAAGTTTAACTAATGAGTTCATTCGGAGGAATGAGAATGTTCATTCACAGGAATTATCAAAATTAGCAATGTCACCATATAAGGAATTGTTCTTCAGCTACCAGTTAAATATCAGACTTTCAGGGAAACCAGAATGAAAAGGTTACTTAATGTGGAACATTCTGTATCAATCTCTGAATATTTTTTTTTTCTGAAATTGATGTGATTTCTTTTAGGCGACTAAATAACAATGAATTTTCAGTCCTGGAAGCTACTGGAATCTTTAAGAAACTTCCTCAGCTGCGTAAAATGTAAGTGCAACTTCAATGACCTTGTCTATTCAGATACTGTATTAGCTCCTTGCTGTGTCTCTCCACCTTTCTTAGTTCTAATCTACAAAAGATTCAGTTTATTCCAATCAAAAATCAAGAATGGGTTTAAATTAATCCCTGAGGTAGGTCAGAGTTGGCAGCTCTCGTGTATGAGGCTTGGCACTGCCAGCAGCCACTTCTCATGGTGTATAGCTCCAGCACCTTCACGGCAGCATCCAGCCAGCTGGTCTCTTATGCAGCCACAGCAGGGAGCTCACAGTATAAGCTGCTTAGAAAAGATTCCAGTAATCTTTTGTAACTTCCTGTATTACTCTCTGACCAGACAATTTTGCCTCTTTCAGCACATTAAGGGCATGCCGTTGATTCTGTGCTTCATTAAACGGTCATTAGGTGAGGGGAATATCAAAATTTAAATGACTGAGAAAAAATGGTTTGATAAGCCATCCATGTAAGCCCATGTTCACAGTTAACGTTCTAAGGGTAGTTTATAATCTTACCAATTGCAATTGTTGCTAAAAATAAGACTATGAATAGCTTTTCTTTAGCTTATGTAAAAGACATATTTGAGGGTAGATTATTTAGTTAGTTATTGTGACTCTGTGCTCAATCATTTCAGGATTAAATCCAAACATAAATAGTAAGTGAAGAAAAATGTGAGTAAAAATAGATTAGTAGTCACCAAGTGACTACCATTTGTAAGAGATCAGTATTGGTGATCAAAATCTTAAGGGACAATAGTATTGCTTCAGCTATTGCTAGCCTTTAACAGATCCTTGCTGGTATGATCACAATTAAATATTTATTACTGATTTTTTAGATGAAAATATTTTTAAAACCCCAACGATGTAAAATGAACTTGGCTTTGGCCTCTCTACTTGAGTATGCCTTACCACTTCGAATTTGGCTGCAATACTTAGAAAAAGGAATGTAGGATGGTTGGCACGACAGTGTACTGGTGCTATATAGTAGATACCCTGTTTTATTCAATCTTCAAGAGTCTCAGATTAGCAATTTTTACAGCCACAATGTACTTTGGAAATATCAAGTATCAATATGAAGCATCAGTGGACAAGGGAAGGGCTATAGCTGTCATTTATCAGGACTTCTGTAAAGCCTTTGACACGGGGTCCCCCAGCATCCTTCTCTCTAAACTGTGTAGAGATGGATTTGATGGGTGGACTAAGATGGATAGGAATTGTTTGGACAGCAGCATCCAGAGGTCAGTAGCTCAGAGTCCCAAAGATATCGGTGACAAATGGTGTCCCTTAAGGATCTGTATTTAATGTCATCATCAATATATAGTGAAAGTTGTTCCTGCCTGCAGCAGAGGGATTGGAACTAGATGATATTTAAGGTCTTTTCCAACCCAAGACATTCTATGATTGCAGGATTCTATGAAATAAATAATTTGGTTGATGTGTCGTACATGCAGATGCATACACACATCTATACATATATCAGATCTTCATATTTAACAATATTTATTTTAAGTTGAGGAGGTGTTCAAGACAAAAGGAAAAAAAAAAAGAATATTTATCAGTCTTGGTGTAGCTGGCTGTTGGAACCCTCAAAGGCTTTAAAATCTGTTTAATTGAAAAGGGAAAAAATGAAAAAAAAAATAAATAAATGAAGAGTTTACTATTTCAATAATACCACACCATAACTTCCTAATATAGTTATCAGTTGTTGCAACATTCTTCCATTGAAAGAATAATACAGCGACTGCTTAAGCATCACTGGAAAGAGGTACTGATGTTGCAGAGACACCAATATGAGTGAATTCTATATTTCTGTGAAGCTCATATTTCTTCTGGAGGTTCAAAATAGGCGCAAAGATCTTTCTGCACAGATGACATTGAAAAATTGAGGCCTAAATGTTTCATTGATTTGATGCTTCACCAGTAATAAAGCATGTGTATGCACTGCAACATTGATTAGCTATGCAACATTAATCTTTAAAATATCTATATGAAGTGGGTGAAGTAGTGTTACAGCAAAAACAAAAAAGATTTTAGGAAACTGAGGGCTTGACATGGACAAGCCATCTGAGATTAGAAATAATGAGTTTCTTACGTCCAGTCTTCCACAGCAACTTGCAAACTGAACAGCTCCACTGTGAAACTAAATGAAAGCAGTGAATGTGGATGTTGTCTACTTGGACTTTAGTTTAGCCTTTCACAACATTTCCCACAGTGTTCTGGATAAACCGTGTGTTCGTGGTTTGGACATACATAATACTTCACTGGGTAGAAGAATGGCTGAATGGTTGGGCCCAGAGGGTGGTGAATGAAGTTAAATCCTGTCAGCAGACAGTCAAGAGTGGTGTTCCCTAGGGCTCAGTATCAGTTGTGTTTAATACACGTATCAATGATCTGGATGAGAGGATTAAAGTCACTCTCCACAAGTTTGCAAATGGCATCATGTTGGGTGGGAGTGTTGATCTGCTGGAGGCTAGGAAGGCTCTGCAGAGGGATCTGGACTGGCTGAATAGAAGGGCTAAGGCCAACGGTCTGAGATTCAGCAAGTCCAAGTGCCAGGTCCTGCACTGTCACAACATCCCCATGTAGCACTCAGATGTGGGGAAGAGTGGTTGGAAAGCTGGTCAGCAGAAAAGGACCTGGGGATGCTGGTTGACAGCCAGGTGAACATGAACATGAACATGAACATGAACATGAACATGAACATGAACATGAACATGAACATGAACATGAACACTGTGTGCCCAGGTGGCCAAGAAGACAAATGGCAACTGGCCTGTTTCAGCAATACTGTGGCCAACAGGACCAGGGCAGTGATTGTCCCTCAGTGCTTGTCATTGATGAGGCCCCATCTTGAGTAGCTTGTTCAGTTTTGGATTCCTCTCTACCAAAAAGACATTGAGGTGCTGGAAAGCATCCAGAGAAGGTTAACAAAGCTGCTGGAGGGTACAGAGTCCAAGTGTGATGAGGAGCAGCTAAGGAAATGGGTTGTTTAGCCTGGAGAAATGGAAATTCAGTGGGGATCTTATTGCTCTTTATACCTATCTGAAAGGAGGTTGTAGTGAGGTGAAGGTTTCCTTTTTTCCCAGGTGACAAGTGACAAGATGAGAGGAAATTATATCAAATTGCAGCAGAGGAGGTTTAGTTTGGTTTCTCTGTGGAAAGGGCTGTCAAGCAGTGGAACAGGCCATGCAGGGAAGTGGTGTTGTTGTCATCCCTAGAGAAATTTAAAAGACTTAGGGATACATTTTTGTAATGGACTTTGCAGGACTGGATTAGATGCTTGGACTTGATATTAAAGGTCCTATCCAACCTAACTAATGACATGATTGTATCCTTCATCACAGGCATGGTGTAGGCTGTGTTTCAGCTAGGCTAGACAGGGTAGTCAGCACTGAAGACTAAGCCACAACTTCCTGGGTTTTTTTTCTAACAAATATTCTTGTTTTGAATAATTTAAACACCGTTCCAGAAATTGCATCAAAAAATGTTTGATTTTCTTCCCAACACCATTAATTCCATCAAATAGTCTTTAGCTTTACTTCCATTCACTGTGTCTCAGAGAGTTTTTAAGACCTTTTTAAAAATCACTAGTGTATTACAACACTGTTCAATGTGTAGCTATGTACTTTTGTAATGTGTATAAATAATGATATGAAACAAATTGTGTGCTGTTGCATATGTTTGCTTTTGTGTATATATAGTACAGATACTACCCACTTGGGATGTAATTTCCATCTTTCAACTAAAAACATAAACACTAAGTATTTTGGCAATATTTTAGGTCATTTTCCCCACATTTCGATCCACTTTGAAGGCAAACTGTAGATACATGAGCTATCTTGCTTATAAACCCTCCTCTCTAACTAATGTCATAAATTATTAACATTTCATGTACTGTTTATATTCACACATTTCCTTTACATATGTTGCTGTTTATACTGTTTTTTTATATTTGTCTATCAAGATAAAATAAATCAGAGAGATTAGTTGTGCTGTACTCATACACTATAATTTTGTTATTAATTCATCTAAAAATACTACAAAGGCTGGAGGCCTGAAAAAATATAGTTGCTGATAAGATTCAAAATCAGGAAAATATGTTCTTATGTGGCAGCAGCATAGATGGGGTAACTGTCCTTATTTAAAAACCATCTTCCCAAGATTACTTAAAAAAATCTTTACCACTTTAATTAGAAGGGCATTGAATTTTTTTTACTAGTTTGAAGTTGAATGCTCTATTTATATTTTGTGCTTTTATACAACAACTTGGCTATTGCATCAAGATTGCATTTGATAATTTTGGAGGTCTTTTCCAAGCTTAGTAGAAAACTAAGATTCTAAGTCTTTCTTGGAATTTATTCAGTCTGCAGCATTTAACAGTTAATTTAGGACATTTATAAAAGAAAATCTTCTCAGTACTTACCTGTTTCTGTTAATGTGTAATAGAAACCTGAGCAATAACAAGATTACAGATATAGAAGAAGGAGCATTTGATGGAGCCTCTGGTGTGAATGAACTATTGCTCACAAGCAACCGGTTGGAAAGTGTTCAACACAAAATGTTCAAAGGACTAGAAAGTCTCAAAACACTGTAAGTATATTTATTTGAGTGTTTTTATTCTTCTTTTCTCATAGGTATTTTTGAGAATAATATTGTATCTGTCCTAAAAAAATTATTTTGGAGAATAAGCTATGAATTATTCAAGCACATTTTAGTTTTTATTCCTATTTTACTAGAAACTATACATTATATTAATTTATTAGTTATTAATTATGGGTATAATGAGTCCTCTAAAACAGTGAAGCAGTTGAGAATGGGTAAACATCCCACTTCAGAAATGGAAATGGGAATAATCATTAAAGTAACAGAATTTTGCACGGGAATTACACATTTTATGTAATGGAGTCTGATTAATTTCAGCTCAGCCATTACTGGGAATTTTGCTGGAGGAAGAAGTTGTTCTGGTGTGTATTGAAATGTGGGAAATGATTCTCTCTTAAGTATTTTTTTTTTGTCATTTCAACAGTGAAGGCAAGATTAAAAACATTATAGCTTGAACTCATTTCATTCTTTCCATGAAGCAGCTTTTCACTCAAAAAAAAAAAAAAAAAGTTTATACAATCTACAGCATCTTGGCCTTCTTCAGAGAGCCTGTCCTTCTGATCTGCAGACCAGAGCCATGATTAGATGGTTTTTGGGGTTTCAGCTGTCCATAGACAAAAATACCATTAAATACCATTAGGTACTTTAAATAAATCATGTCTACCATTTCTAACCTTGCAGTTAAAGCTGCTAAAATTATTTAAAGCAGCTAGTCCTAGACAAGAGCATGGGCGAAAATTACCATCTTTGGAAGACAGAGAAAACAACAGACTTTAAAGCTCTTGAGATTCATAGAAATTTGAGAGATTTTAGAACAGCTTGTGTTTCTGAAATTTGTACTAAGAATCATGCTGAGGAGGAATGCTTATTTTGTTTGAATTAAATGCTTTTGGATGCAGTAGAAGTGTTTTCTAGAATTTGTCCTAAGAAAAATGAAGTGAAAGGGACCTCAAGAAGAGGTAAGCTGGAGCAAGCCTTGCTCTATATAAATCATTAGCCCTGGAAACATGAAGAGAGGGCTGCTGTGTTTCTCTTGTCTGGGAATTTCAGTTTAATTTCTCATCAATTAAAAATTCATAATTGCTGCTTCTAGTATTGAAAGAAAAAGATCAGAAAACTGTAGCATGTTTCCCACAGAGGTTATGGGGTCTCATCTGGAGGTACTCAGAAGCCACCTGGACACAATCCTGAGTAACTCTCTAGGGAACCCTGCTTGAGCAGGGTTGGTCCAGATAACCTCCAGTGGTCGTTTCCAACCTTACCCATTCTGTGATTCTGTGAAGCACCCCTTGCCTCTGTGAAACCCACCCACCTTTGTGTTCCAGCCTGCTCAACACACACTGGACTCAGTCTCTTCAGTGAGGTGACAGGCAGCACAGGGGTCACTGCACTGGTGGTCCCTTCATTGGCAGCAGCCCCTTTGTAGTCATATCTCTCGGCCCTCACTCCAGCAGCCACTTCAGCCCTGGCCCCTGCCCAGGCTAAGCTGATACTTCTTTCTCAGAATGCTGAGGAGCAACAGGGTGAGCTGTGTGGGAAATGACAGCTTCACAGGGCTGAGCTCTGTCCGCCTGCTCTCGCTGTATGACAACCAGATCACCACCGTGGCACCTGGATCCTTTGACACGCTGCATTCGCTCTCTACGCTGTAAGTCACGTTCATCTTTTATCGTTACCATATTTCAATCTCTGACCTTTGGGGGCATTTCCCTTGATATTTTGATGTGTAATTTCACAGCACTTAGTAAAGTTCAGGGATAAAAGGATTTCATAGAGTCAGTTGTGAGAAATTTTGTTTTCTGGACCATCTAGGCACATGAAGAGTATGTTTTCATGGTGCCCTTTGGTACAACATTAAACAGGTTTGAGGAAGTGTCTGAGAAGGCAGGAAAAACATTCTGCTCACTCCTCTTATGGAAGCCCACTGATCTAAACCAGAGTAGAAAGACACATTTTGGGTAAGCAGCACACAATCACAGCTGGTTAGATTAACATGTTGTTTGTCCTTGAGCCCTGTGCCACCCAATTACTAGCTTAAATTTACTTGGCCTGCTGAGAATCTTAATTCATAGGTGTTTTACAAGGAAGCTCCAGTCTCATTTGCTATAAAAAGAAACATCTTTTTTTTAATTTAAATGTGATGTAATTTAAGGGATGTGAAAAGAGTAAGCAAAGCTGCCATTCAATTTCATGAAGAGGTGCTGATTTTAGGTAGCATCATTCAGGAAAATACTTAATCCCCCTTTTACATGAAAAGTGACACTGCACCCACTTACTAATTTTGCATATTAAGGATGACATGTTTATAAATAATGGACTTGTCGATATGTTTGTGCTGGAGTAAGGAGATGCCAAAAGCACTGAGGCTTTTAGAAGTAAATTCATTTTTGCAACTGGCATGTAATCAGCTTGGCTGTCACTTCAGATAGGAAACTTATTCTCTGGAGCAAATAAAAGATGGAAATCTTGAGATGATAAATTAATGGAATACCTGTTGTCAGGTTAAAGTTAATAATGTAAAGTAATCAGCCTCCATCTCTATATGAAATTATTGTGTTATTGGTACAGAGTGGCTTGACATGGAGTCAGGTCTTTGACAGTTTTAAATTATTTCTAAACGAGTTATATCAAGATTCACCACACAGAGCCTAAATTACACCTCTCACCTGTGGTATACACACAGTATTGTTTGAAGAACAGTGTTTAAGGTGTGCTTTTTGAAATAGAATCCTTAGAATGAAAGGATGGTGTCATGTGGGATAAACTTTCCTGTGGTTCTCAGAAACCTCTTGGCCAACCCCTTCAACTGCAACTGCCATCTCGCATGGCTTGGAGACTGGCTCAGGAAGAAACGCATTGTGACGGGGAACCCGCGCTGCCAAAAACCTTACTTCCTCAAAGAGATTCCTATCCAAGATGTGGCAATTCAGGATTTTACATGTGATGATGGTAAGTAAATTAATATTTGAACCTTTTATAATTTCAGCTTTGTCTTGGTTTTGGAGACAAGTATCTGCTAGGGAAAGCTGGAGTTTCCTTAGAATGGAGAACGTAAAACCCGCTCCCTCCGAATTATTCTAATTTTGCAATTAAGGGCTTTCAGACAAAGATATAGGAATAACAGTTCTTTTACTAGGAATGTTAGAAATACCAATGTAATAGCACAAAAAAGACAAGTAAACAACAAACAGAAAACCGTGACAGAGTCAGGGACACAACCTGACACCCTGTTGGTCAGGGTGTTTGGAAGCAGTCCTCCTGGAGAAACATATGTGGCTCTGTTGGAGTAGATAATCCCGCTGAAGAAGGGTCCAGTGATACTGAGATGAGTCTGATGAGTCTGATCTTCCTCTGGAGTCCAGTGGAAAACAGGATGCCTGGTGCTCTGAGTCTCAGTTTTTATCTAGGCAGGGACCCTGGAGCCCCCACCCAGTGGGTGGAGCATCTCACAATGGGATGATGTAATGTGTCATGTCATTGCTGAGCCTTAATGGCCCATTAGCAGAAAATATCCCCCAGAGGGAGGATGGGTGGTGAAAGAGATAAGAAACAATACCCCACCCGGTTTTAACAGCTGAACCATTATCAGAAAGGCATCCGCCCCCCTTCCCCCAGAGTAGCAAAAAATAAAGACAAAACATTTCCCCAATTGCTTTCAGCAGATGAAAATAGAATACACATTTTTGCTTCCATAACCCAAGACAAGCTTTCATATAGATAGCTTCATGGCTCCCATAGATCCTAAAGAATTGGACTTTAAAAGCCTTCATGCTCAGTTTCTATGTCAGTTTGAAATCTTTCCACCCATTTTTGGATGATCAGCAAGCACAGGCTGTTGTATACATGCCTTCAAAAGTTTTTCTTCCTATATTCAGTACTGTAATTAATAATTTAGAAATAGTATAAAAAAATTGATCAAATGTTATAGCACAGATGAGAATATTTTCAAACACTGATGTTTGAATCAAGCACTCTTTCAGGTTACTTGATCAAATAACATGATATGTTATGGCTTGCAGCTTCATTAACTCTTAATTAAAAGAAATGCTGCTTGCATCTCGCACACATACTTCCATTTACTGCATTATTGGTTTGTCGATTTTCAAGGCTGTATCTTTTTTTTTAGAGACTGTTTTTAATACTTTTTAAAGTTTTTTGTCTTTCATGTCATGATTTATTCTTTCTTTAATGATTTTTTTTCCCTTATAATAGCATTCTTACCTAGCAAAACAGCATTGCACTACCTGCAATGCATCACCTGAAATGTAAATTCTTAGAGTGATGGTTTGTATAGATGATGTAATTTTTTCCCTACCTTGAGATATTATAATGCATAAATATCACGTTAGATTGAAGAAAATCTAGGCGGGCTATTATTGCTAATACTGAAGAGACATTTATTAGCAATTTTAGCATCTGTTTGTTTTTATTAACCAGGAAATGATGACAATAGCTGCTCTCCCCTGGCCCGCTGCCCTGCAGAATGTACTTGTCTGGACACAGTAGTTCGCTGCAGCAACAAAGGTCTAAAAGCTTTGCCTAAAGGCATCCCAAAAGATGTGACTGAACTGTAAGTGGCATGCTTTTTATCCTTTTTATGAAAATTACTGTCAGCTTTTTATTGTCAGGGTCAAGAATGAGGGGAAAAGAAAATAAAGAATTGAATTTAGTAGATAAGTTGAAATTTGTTAATTCACTGCTTCATGAAGACTTTCACATTATCTGGAGAAACTGGAGGTTAATTTTGAATTAGCAATGCTTTGTAAGTCCCAAACCACTCTTAAAAACTATGTTACTGAATAGCTTTAAAATATGTGTATATAAAATTGTAATCACTCTCAGATTTTATATCCCCAGCACTGAACCATTGTATAACTGTGTGGATATCATGTTTCAATGGGTTAAATTAAGGGCAAGAGTTAATCTAATTAATCTCTGGTCACTGGTTAGAAAGGAATGAAGTTCAATTACACAAAAAAAGCAAAAAATAAAACGATAATATGAATGTGTTTTCATAATGAACAAGTTTTTTATAGCTCTAAATCAATACTTTTTACCTTTAAATCAAGCACCTTAATCCTCTAAATCAATGGCCTTCATCTGTGTCAAAGAGTTAAAAACACCCAGACAATGGCTTTATGGTACTAAGGGAGTGAACTTGGAAAGCTGCTCTCTGGGATTTGTTGCATGTTAATAAGTGGGTCTTGTGAGTAAAGTGGCATCTGGTGTCTGTCTTGGCCGCAGTGGTCATAAAGCAGTCGAGTTTAAAATCTCTGTTGACAGGAGGAAAAGTGCCAGCAAAACTTCAATTCTGGATATGAGGAGAGCAGACTTCAGGCTGCTCAGGGAGCTAGTAAGATCTCCATAGGAAATGCTTTGGAAGGTACTGAGGTGCATCAGTATTGGTCACTTTTTAAGTACCACCTGTTAAGAGCTAAAGAGCAGGCAATTCAAAAAAAGTCGGAAGCCAAGCAGGTGAGACAGAAGGCCAGGTCACGTAAGCAGGGATCTTATGGAGCTAAGGCAAAAATGAAAAGTGTACTTCCAGTGGAAACAAGGTTGGGTGACATGGGAGGAATACAGAGGTGCTGCTCGTTACTGTAGAAAGAAAATTGGCCCAAATAGAGCTGAAGCTGGCCAGTACTGCTGGGGACAATAGAAAGAGCTTTTTAAATATTGTAACAGCAAAAGACAGCCCAGAAATAACAGTAGTCCACTTTTCAGTGAATATGGTCACCTCACAAAAAGGGACAAAGACAAAGCAGAGATATTTAATGCTTTCTTCACTTCGGTCTTCAATACCAGTGATCGGCTCTGAGGGTCCCAATGCCCTGAGCTGGAGCACCATGGCTGTGAGAATTATCAACTCCCAGACAACACCAAACTTGCACAGGATTTGCTGCTCCTGCTGGCTTTCTCTAAGTCTATGGGGCCTGATGAAATTCATCCAAAAATACTCAAAGAGATGGCTGATGCCATACCAAGGCCTCTCAATGATTTCTGTTAGTCCCTGGTAATCTGGAGAGGTCCCAGTCAACTGTAAGCTGACAAATATCCCAATTGTTGAGAAGAGCAAGAAGATTGACCCAGGTAACTATGAACCAGTCACTTTCACTTCAGTGTGAAGTAAAATTATGACAAAGAAAGGTTCTTTTTCAAAGGGTGGTCAGACACTGGAGCAGCCTACCGGAGTCCAAGAAGTGTTTGGACAATGCTCTCGGGCACATGGTGTGACTCTAGGGGCTGTCCTGAGCAGGGCCAAGAGTTGGATTCTGTTCTGGGGTGCACTGGGAAAAGTGTAACCAGAAGGTCAAAGGAAGTGATCCTCCTTCACTGTTCAACCCTCGTGAGGCCACTTCCAGCGTATTGTATTCAGTTCTGGTCTCTACAGTTCAAGAAAGACAAGGAGTTACTGGAGAGGGTCCAGTAGGGGCAAAAAAGGTGCTAAGGGGCTGAGAATCTCTCCTATGAGGAGGGGCTGTGGGACCTGGGCCTGGTTAGTCTGGAGAAGACTGAGAAGGGATCCCATCAACACATACAAATATCTCAAAGGCTGGTGTCAACAGAATGGTGCCAGACTCTTTTCCATGGTGCCCAGCAACAGGACAAGGACTAATGGCCGTAAACTAAGCACAAGAAGCTGCACCTCAATGTGAGGAAAACTTTTTTGAAAACAGGGTGTCAGAGCACTGGAAAAGGCTGCCCAAGGACGTTGTGATGTCTTCTCTGCAGACATTCAAAACCCACCTGGATGTGTTCCTGTGTGACCTGCTCTAGGTAACCCTGCCTTGGCAGGGAGGTTGGATTTGGTGATTTCCAGAGGTCTCTTGCAATCCTAATGATTCTCTGATCCTTCCAACTCCGGATATTCTATGATGCAGAGATTAAGATAGTTTTGTGATATTGCAAAAACACTGATTTTAATAGAATGTATTCCTCTTCACATAGGCAGTTTTATAAAGTCTGGGCTATTTTATCAATCTATTGAAACATTTTTTCTGTGAGAAAAATTTTTAAGATTTCATTTTATGAAAGATATGATTTGAACATGCAGTGGACAATAACATAGATACAAAAAAATGCTTGCTACCTCATGTATTGTTTGAAGATATTAACTGAAAAAGCTACTCGTAAGACTATATGAGCAAATTTTTATGAATTATGGGAGGGAAAATATGAACCTAAAAATTGAGATATTAATTTGTTTTGAGTCTTGATCAGATAGGTCACAATATTGAAAGAAAGAAATTACTTACAGGAAAAAAAGATTGGTTTGTGTTACATATGGCAAGTATTTAATAATGTTTCATAATGGTTGGTTAATGTAGTGCTTTTCCAGAAAACATAATAACTATGTTTCGTAGGTAATTTAAAAATTTTACTCTTTTATGGTTTTGTATTGTATAGAAGATTCTGAGATATCCACCATTAGTCTAGTGCTTAATAGCATCGAAAAGTCTTTAGCCATTGATAAACTGAAATTATTAAGATACTTAAATTAGCACACAGGTATATAAACCTATAGCTTTATTAGGTTTTGAGTTGGGTGGTTTAGGTTTTTTTAACTCTGACATGACTTTCTTGATGAATGATGATGATGATGAATTCAGTCTGGTATAAATACAATTTGTCAGTATAAGGTCATTAATGCAATGTAAAACAAAGCAGCTAAAGAGAGATACTTTTGGAACTGCAAATGGAACACTGCAACTGAAAATTCATTTGTGTACAATTTTTTATGCTTTAGTGTCTAAACATGCAATCTGGCATATTTTTCAAAAGAATAATGGAGGTGGTTCCTGTTAACAGTTGCATACTGATTGATTCTTCTAGCTTATTAGCATGCATGGCCCTTCTAAGGTGTACTCTTCATGTGTTTTTTAAAATATCTTAATAGTTGCTTCATTTGAACAAGGAGGAATTTTTATCAGGCAAGTGGATACTTGTAGTACTTCAGTTCTAATGAAGCTTAATAATATAACTTAATGTATCTGTTGATAAAAGAATTTCCTCAGAATATTTACTTCTTAAAAAATTTTAAAAGTTGTTTGTTTTTCTTTTAATAATTAATTATATTTTAATAATTAATACATGAGCCCATGCTCTATTCACCACCATTAACACAGTGTAAGTATAATGTTTGTTGAGACACATTTTGGATTTGGCAAGCAGCCCTAGAAAGTCATTGTCCAAAGGGAAAAAAAAGGCGGAACAAAATACAGCCTTTTGATTAGATGTAGATAGTTTTTTGTGAAGTTTAACTGTGTTTCAGTTCATCCATTTAGTCAAGACTAAAGTTTCCAAAGATGCTACAGCATATGCAAAGACATTAAGCTCAGAATAAAACTAAAAATGTCTCTATCAAAGACTGCTCTTAACTCAAACATGTTGCAAGTATTTGGATGGCAAAAATATCTTCTTTGGATAGGGATAATGAGGGTGTAGTTTCCAGTTGGGTTCCAGGAAACATAAGTAATACAGTAATACCACCATCAGCAAAGTCATTTTCCCCAGCTGAGAAACTAAAGACCTTTAATCTTCTTGCCACTATATGCTTCATTTCAAACTGTCAGGTAAATTCAGCACTTCTTACACTCTCTAAACTACTTTCCCTGGTTACATGAAGAACCCCTCCACTTGTAGTCTGTTATGTCTGGCTGCACACTGGAAACTTTTTAGGCAAGGCTTGTTACCTTCCCCTGCCTGCAGCGCCGGCGCCGGTACCGTTTGATAGCTCTGTCCCCATTAACTCTAAGGATGAGAAGGTCTCTTATTGAGAATTACAAGCATGGAAGAAGAGTGAGCAGTATAATACAGCAGCTGTGAACCTACTGAGAGGGGGGGAAAAATCTAACTTTTCTAGTGAAGGGTAATTGATTACTGTCTTCAGTCACTAGCATACTTCACAGGAATAGGATTGTAGCATGATATGCTGATGTATCGTGGAATTCACAGGGATAAATTAAGAAAGGTGACTTAAACCACAGGCAAGACAAATGAATCTGCTGTTAGAGATAAAACCAGACCTTGCTGCTTGTAGTGTAAAGGACTACCTTTGCAATGCCAAAGTATTTTTATGACAGCTAAAAATCCACATTTAATGTGACTTGCGGAAGTCAGATTTACCTTTCCTGTGTTGGTGTGTGGGAAATGGAGATGATAAACACCTCATTTTACAGAGTTGTTATGAAATAATAGTAACTGTAATGCAAGAGATGGTTTTTGTTATGTCACTTCATAATATGCATTATATATGATACAGTTGCATCTGGATCTTAGGCTAAAATCCTCAGTTGTATCTCTAAAAACCAAGATTTGTAAGCAAGTTTTCTTATAAAATGGAATAGCATGAATTCATTTGCTATTAACTTTGCTCTTGGATTCTGAGATTAGTGGATGAAGATGCTCCTATTTTAATGAAATACATAATGCTCTTTGTTTTATTTTTCTGGTTTAGTTATTTGGATGGAAATCAGTTTACCCTTGTTCCAAAAGAGCTTTCCAACTACAAGCATTTGACACTCATGTAAGTAGTTTTAAAGCAATGTTCTCTACTTAAATTAAAAGCAAAACTAAATACCTTATCAATTATACCTGAATTTATTTATTAAAAAAAGCCTGTAGAATGTATAATATTCAGCAAATACCCAACCATATTTTAGAACTGAGGGTATTTTATTCTGCTTATCGCATCCTACATATAATATACTCACATTTTATGAGTATGGGTATTTTATTTCAGTGGTTACAACACAAAATAACAAAGCAAAAATTATAGTTGACCTCAAAAGAGACATAAGATCTTATAGAGTCTGGTTAATTGTTTCTCCCACAGTATATGGTTTTCATGACCCAAGGAGAGAGCTTGTCTAAAATGCCTTGCTGCAAATTCTATTGCTGACTCACTATGTGATTTCAGGCAAAACATTAATTGCTCTAAAGTTTATTACCTATTCTCCATGAATGGTTTGAATGTGATTTCTGTACCATTTAAGTGTACAGTGAGAAAAACAGGAAGACTGTAGATGTAAATGCCTGTAATTCCATCTGTAATTTCCATGTTTTTTGTTAAGACTACAAAAAATTTATACCAGCTGAGGCTGAACTGTGTTACATTCTGGAAGCAGTTTGTGGTTTCATTATAATCAAAATGAAAAGTGGAGAGGAGTAACAGAATTCCTTAAATTTCATTTTTTCACTGGGTTTAGAAAATTCAAAAACAAGAAATTAATTTCCTTTATTTACCTTATGTTAGACAAAAGAAGTCACCGTCACAATTTTTTTAAAACCCACACTTTAAAACTTTTTGTATTTTTCAAATAATATCAGAAAAATAGCCCTTGGAATATTTTCAAGTCTATCCTGTGTAGAACCTGTGGGAAATCTTTGTGAATAGTTTAGGGAAGTTATGAATAGATGAATGGTAAATAGAATGCAAATGAGTATTAACAGTCTCCATTTATGAGAGCTGCAGGGCACATTATTTTAAACTCTTCTGTACATTTACTCATACTGCTGTTATGTAGTTGAGAATGTTCCTCAGCTGTGTTTGAAAAAAGAAACCACTGTGCATAGTCCTGTGGTCAAACAAAGAATTACATACAAGTCTCCTTATATGAGTTCCAGATTAACAAAGAAAGTAGTTTATTTTTATTTTTTTATTGTCTTTTGAAAGTATTTCTCTGTTGTACTTGCCTAATATGTTTATTATGAGTCAGTCATCTTACATGCTTACATTAAAATTTCAAGTGGGGAAATATGTATATTGCATAGCTATTCAACAGTGCTCTTAAGTTAATATATCAAGGTTCCCTCAGAAACAAAGACAGTATTTCACCAAAAAATACATGAAACAATACTGAAATAGTCAACATAAAATTAAAAGTAATGCAAAACATGAGAATAAAGAACAGACAGTATTCACATTTAATGCATCATCTTTGAAGCTACCAGCATACCACTATAATTTCCATCATAATTATGCTTAAGACTTTATTCATTAGAATTTTGACCAAAGAAGACATTAGTGCTTTTTCTGTAAATCTAAGTTCTTCATAATAATACCTCTGGGCTTTGATGTCTTCATCATGTAAGTGTTAAGTAGAGTATTAAATGATATTTACTTAGGTGTCATTAGGGACATGACTAGAATGACTTCCACTTTAAAACATTACTTTAATTTTTGTGCTTGAGTTCATGAATGATTACATTATTAACTTGTAGCATGATGAACATTGCTATTGTATTACAATGCATTGCACCGCTTTTTCGTCTGTGTTGAAATGAGAATGCTGTTTATTGATCAAGCTAAACACTTGCTGGGCTTATATATGGCATGTGAAAATAAAAACAGGTGCTGCTTTAAATAGTGATATCAATGATAATACTACTTGTACTAATGCAAATATGTCTGTCAGTTTAACTTACAGTGTTTTGGGACTGGGGCATTCCTTTTAAGGTCTGAATTTTTGAATTTATTTTTTAGAGATTTAAGTAACAACAGAATCAGCACTCTTTCTAATCAGAGCTTCAGCAACATGACTCAGCTGCTCACCTTGTAAGTTTAAACATGTAACAGTGACTCTTTGGAAGCATTACAGTGGGGTTTTTGTCTTGGAAAGAAAGGGCATTTAGTAGATATTAAAACTTGCTTGGTTTGGAGGCTGTAAAATAACTTGTTTCCTAACTAGCTATGTGTGCAAAAGCTGATTTTGGTCATGCTCTGCATAGTTTACTGAATAACTGATACACTTGCTGACAGTATTTTATATTTTTTCAGAATTCTTAGTTACAACCGCCTAAGATGTATTCCTGCACGGACTTTTGATGGGTTGAAATCACTTAGGTTGTTGTAAGTATTATTTTTTAATCATTGCTATTTTCCATAATTTTTATTTGTGTACAGAAGATAGTAGAACCATAGGAAGTTAGCAGATTTTAACACCTATCAAATATTTCAGAAGTGAAATTATGTAGCCTTAAAAATCTAAGACATGCACTTTTTATTTTTCTGATTTTAATGTCAGCTGTATTTCTTTTTTTGTGTTATGTTATTCCTTGTTATAAGCATTAAAGTCTAGCAAAAATGCCATGTGCATAAATTCCTTCAGTATATATCAGGGGGGTTTGCAGTTAAATTTTGAATATTTTTATTCCAACAGTAAATTTCTTTGTCATATTTCATTTAATGTGGGAGTGCTTCCAAAGTCATGACTTCATGATTAAGTATTGAAAACCAGTAACTTTACTTTCTGGTTGTAAGAAAACTTTCCATTTTACCACTAGGAAAAACATGGTTGACAGGGCACAAAAATGGACAAAAGCAGTTTAATTTACAGCTTCAGTTCATCATTAAGAAAAAAGCCTGCAAAAATTCCTTTTCAAAATTCCACAGCAGAACATGTAATTTTTGCCTCCATGTGGGTCATTTATAACCATTTAAATATTTGGTTGGATTAAATACCTAAAGCATGGCATTATTTAAGTGTGCTTTCATAATTTCAGTTATTCAATATAAATATGGATAATTTCAAGAACCATAATTCTATTCATGTTAGATATATTGATGTAACTGAATGAATTTGTAGGAAAGGAGAGATACTTTTCACAGAATCATAGAATGAGCTGAGTTTAAATGGACCCACAAGGATCTTTTGGTCCAGCTCCTGGCAGTGCACAGCATCATCCCCAAGAGTCACACCATGTGCCTGAGATTATTGCCCAAATGCTTCCTGAGCTCCGTCAGGCTTGGTGCTGTGACCACTTCTCTGGAGATCCTGTTCCAGTGCCCAACCACCCCCTGGTGAAGAATCTTTTCCTAATATTCAAACTAAACCTCCCCTAGCTCAGCTTCAGGTCATTCCTTGGGGTTCTGTCACTGGTCACCAGAGAGAAGAAATCAGTGTCTGCCCTTCCTTTTCCCCTCATGAGGAAGTTGTGACTGCAATGAGGTCTTCCCTCAGTCTTCTCCAGGGTGAACAGACCAAGGGACCTCAGCCCCTCCTGCTACAGCTTCCTCTGCAGGCCCTTCACCACTGCCATTAATCTTCTTTGGACACTCTGTAATAGCTTCTTATCTTTCTTATTTTGTGCCACCCAAAACTGCAGTTTTCAATGTTAGGCCACCCCAGCTCAGAGCAGAGCAGGACAATCCCTCCCTTGCTTGGCTGCTGATGCTGTGCCTGATGCATCCCAGGACAAGGCTGGCTGTCCTGGCTGCCAGGGAACTGCTGGCTCATGTTCAACTTTCCATCAACCAAGGACCCCCAGGTCCCTTTCCTGGCGCTGCTTTCCAGCATCTCATTCCCCAGCCTGAGCCTACATCCAGGATTGCCCCATCTCAGGTGCAGAATTCAAGATTGGCCCTTGTTGAACTTCATATGGTTGGTGAAACCAGCAGGTTTTCTACAAAAGAAATACCACTATTCCAGTAGTGATGCTTAATGAAGTTTCTAATTTTCTACCTCTACTATCAAATTCAGACAAAAATGTAAATGCTTATATTAACCATCAATGTCTGTATGTTCTATGAATCCATGAAAGATTAAAAAGAACATATGAACATAATTATTGCAAATTTCAGGGAGCTGCTGAAAAAATCAGAAACTCTTCTGCTGCTATCTCTAAATCCAGTAGTTTCTTTGCATAACTCTGCCTACTTCACCAACTTTTATTTTTCAATTTAAAAAAAAAATACAATATTTATATTTCTTATGAAAAGCCAGGATGCAAAAAAGTCAAATGACAAATAAGCTGCCAGTTAGAGCTTACCAAAAAAAAAAAAAAAATGAAACCACAAACAGTTGGAAACACTGATTAACTAGAAAGAAAAAAAAATGTCAAAAGCTGAAGATTATTGAAAGAAGATGAAATTTGCCAAGGTAACCTGATGATTTTTTATGCATTGGTATCATTGTGTTTCTTTTCTATTTAAGGTCTTTACATGGCAATGATATTTCTGTTGTTCCTGAAGGAGCCTTTAATGATCTTTCAGCATTATCACACTTGTAAGTATTCAGCTGGTATACTTTTTTGTTTGTTTGTTTGTTATGCATAGGCAATTTCATATAGCCAAACAAAGACATAATGCAAAGAAGTTCTCTGGAAGAAGCTCGTGCTTGTGCAGAGGCTGGGCTCTGGCCAGAGGGCTGACAGCAGCTCAGCAGAAAAATCCTGGGCCTGCTGCTTGGGCTGCAAGTTGAACTTGCCTGCCCTGTGTTCTATGGCAATGAAGGCTAAAGACACTCCAGGCTAAATTTGAGAGTGAGCAGCTAGGGGATTGAGGATACTGATCACTCCTTTCTGCTTGGCCCTCCTAGGGCCACATCTGGAATGTGTGTCCAGTTTCTCCAGTACAAAGCAGATGTTTTTTGTTACAGCAAATCCAGCAAAGGGGCAAGCAGGGTTGGGAGGTGGCTAGATTGTATGACCTGTAAGGAGAAGCTACAGGGACTGGGCTTATCCAGCCCAAAGAAAGGGGACACCTAAAAGTCTTCAAGCCTAAGGATTACAGCAATGATGGAGACTTAGAGGTGCACAGTAAAGAATCAGAGTAAAGCATCAAAACCTGCACCAAGGCAAATTTGATTGAACATAATGAAAAATTCTTCACTGTGAGGATGATTCAGCCAGATTGCCCAAAGAAGCAGGAGAATCTCCATCCCTGAAGATTTTCAGAGTTCAGTTGGAAACAGCCCTAAGCAGCCCTGACTGCCAAGGTAGCCCTGCTTTGTGCAGGAGGTGAGAATAGATGAAAATGATTCTATGATTCTGTGTCAGCGTCTTGTTAAGTTGACACTAAACACATCACATCTGATTTCAGAACATAGGCAATAGTTTTCTGGCTTTTAATTTTCATTGGGAACTTAAATTAGAATAAACTACTTTCTGCAAACCTTGTGGTGTTTATGAATAGTTAAGACTTTTAGGAGTATGTTGACTAATGCCTTTAGATATATCTGGGGTTTTAAGTTTCTGAACAGCAGCAGTTGTTAAAAACTTAATTATCTGTTTCTCATTCAGTATTGGACATGTATATTTAGCTTTCAGAAATTTCATACTGATTAAGCTTTCAATTATTGATAATTCATTCAAATGCTACTATTAAACTAATTTATCTGCACGAAATATCAGTAAAACTTGAATACATATGATTGTTTCTGATGCTTTTTTCTTAATGGATACCAGTTATCCTCGTTAATATTCTGATTTTAGCAGAACAATTGTGTTAATTCAAGTGGTAATCCACTTTTGCAAATATAGAATGGACAAATTCTAGGTGTTTGTCCTTGCATGGGAAGTTCCCTTGTCACTAAATCTCCTTTTTTTCTGCTCTGACTTAAGCCTGACTGAACAAATATGTATATTGTCTTGAGTACATCTTGAATTTATTAAAAAGTTAATATGAGAGGGCTTTCTGCTCAGTGGGGCAGAAAAGATTGTTTCAGCTCTGGTAGTTCCTACTGTCTTTGCTTGCCAAAGACTTTCTTGTATCTCTAGAAGACGCATGGATTCAAAGCTGTGGAAAGTATTGAAACATCTGGAGAAGGAGGATGTTCTAATACAGAAATTTGATAGTGTTTGCACATGTTGAGATTATCTGTTAAAAATTCCTTGATTACTGCATTTCTTACAAGGAACATGAATACATCTTTACAGAATAGCACAAGGCTTCAATCCTCCAAATTAACCACACAATGTCTCATTGTTTTCAGAGTTTTAAGAGTATTTATAGTTTCTAGCAGAGAAAATAAACACTTACAAAGCTATTACAGAAATTAATTCTAAAAATCTCTAGCTAAATTATTTTTTAATTTTAAAAAATCACACAGATTATCAGATTACACAGATCACACAGATTTAAAGAACTGGATTTGCTTTCATGATGAAGAAATTCTTATGTAACTACTGCAAAGCTAGGATAGTGTAGTTTTATTTACTTATGTAGCAGAGAATTCTTACAGAATTCTGCATATAGTTGTGAGTTTAGTGAGACAGCTCCAAAGAGGAAATAATTAAATCCAATTTGGAAGCTTAGAAACAGATGGTTTGTACCAGCCTGGGAGCCATAAACTGAAAAGGAGAAATATCAGGGCAGAACTCTGTGGAATTGTCTTGATTGCTTCAGAAGAAATACTTTATTCTTGTTATCTTGTTAAATTGCTCAGTATCAGTTTCACTCTGCTGATGCAGCTGATCTTTGCTGCTACCAACCAACAGTAAAACGGAGTTAGTTATTAGCTCACCAATGTTCACACATAGAGCTGTTAAGAATATTTAGATTCTGGACTGTTTCTACTAAAACTATCACTTCTTGATCTAGAACCCAAATCCAGACACTTAGTGCTCTAAAAGGCATTTTGGTGGTGGGAGAGCAGGTTTGCATTTTGAATGGTTTTTTCCAGTCCTTTTTCTGGCTTCTTTTTTAAAAAGCAGCCATTTAAAACTTCACTCCCTTTTTTATTTGTCTTTTTTCCTCAGGGCTATTGGAGCAAATCCTCTTTATTGTGATTGTAATATGCAGTGGCTATCTGACTGGGTAAAATCAGAATACAAAGAACCTGGTATTGCACGTTGTGCTGGTCCTGGAGAAATGGCAGATAAACTTCTTCTCACAACTCCTTCTAAGAAATTTACTTGCCAAGGTACTGTTGTTGGGTTTTTTTTTCACTTTGAAGTGTCCATGTTTAATTGTTACAAATGTTGAGCTGTGAATTAAGTCTTTTGTACTCAAAATACATGTATTAAAGCATCTTAACTCAGCCTTGTCATTATTACTCATATTTAAGGATATAGCCATTAGTTCTATTCAGGAATTGTATTTATTTTAAAGATTTTAATTACTATTTTTTTAAAATAAATAGAGAAAAAGGGTTTTGGACTTGCAGTACAGTATTCCTCATGATGTACATAGTACATCAAAGTACAGGATGTACAGTACTTTGTACTGGCTCAGTCATGAATGAGAGTTTAAACATTTACACTTCCCTCAGCATTTTTCCTTCAAGCTGTTCACCATAAAAACTGTAAATACATCCATAATCCTTGCAGTTTGCAAATAAATGTATAATATGTCTGATATTTCAGAAGAAAGCACAAACCAAAAGCAAACCAAGGAAAAGGTAGATAAAGGGATGTGATTACCACTGTAGAGGTCTCGATCTAAAATGTGGTTAAATGGGAAGGTGTCTCAGGGTATTAACTCCATGTTCACTCCTAGGTTCTTTTTCTGAACTGTACTTCTACATTTTAGAAAAGTACTCTTTTGTTTTACATCAAGTGAGAACTTGGTCTGTTTACTGTTTACTCATTCTCTCTTTCACTGATTTATCCCTTCTTAAATATTTTTAAAACACAGAAAGCTTCTACTGTAGCTTCATTTTTCATGATCCTGATTTAAAAACATTGAAACTCCAATTGAAAAAGAAAAAAATTATATGTTCTTGTATTTATAAGCCATTACTAAGCTCATTGTGATTTCTGAGGCATCAGATGAATATGTTCTTTAGTCTTGTAGAACTTGTTCTCAGTGTCTAGGTAATCTTCAAGCTGTTTTGACTTATTCATCTTTTAATATATCTTCAAAGGTGAGCTTTATCCCTTTGTCATTCTGTTCTTATAAAAGCAAAGCAGTGGGCCTTCGTCAGAGTTTTTCTTACTAAAGTTGTTATTTTATCTGTCAAAAAGCTTTTTTCTTTTTTCTTTTTTTTTTTCTNAAGCCATCTTGTTACTTGTGGTGCCAGTGATTTTTTTCCCTCTGAATCCTTCTTGAAATTTTTCACCAGTACATCTCTGAGGTCATGCCAGTCTTCATTGCATATTGCAGATGACACTCATCTGTTGCAAAGTCTCTTAGCCTCATTTTAGATAGGACATTTGCTGGGCAGTCTGATCATTTTCTTTACCAGCATCCACTCAACAGTATTGCAGATATGCTTTTGTTGTATGCTGTCTTAGGGATACAAGTGAAAGAATATTTGCATGGACATGAGGAACCTGTTTAGTTATTTTCCAGCTTTGTCAGCTTTACAAACTGTATCACTTCTGCCTACAATCATTGTTATGTTTCTGTCAGACAGTCCAGAAATTATATCTTACTCCCTCTTGCCCATCAGAAAAGATCCTTTATATTATTATGCAGAGTAAGAACTGTGTAATTGTTTCTCTTCTGAGAGTGGAGATCTGGTATTATGGATACCTCTGAAAGAAAATAATTTTCCTGCCACTGTCCTATGAAGATGCTCACAATTACAGATTGCAAACCATCAGCTTTTCAATATGATGGCCCTGTAAGACATTTTGAGTCTGTTACTAAAAGATAAGTAATTTTATCTTTTGCTTAAAAAGTGAACTGCTGAGTAATAGAAATTAGGAAGATGCTATGTTCCTATTAGAACCAAAATTTTTGCCTATGAATAAAAGGGATGTTTTCAGAGTATCTGTTGATGGTATGCTACTGTATGTGTATGTACAGGAAAAGAGCATGTGTAATTCCCTCTTATCACTATCCATGGATTAAATTGATAGTGAATTGGGTCCTTGAATTTTACCTATATAGTGAATAGTTCCCAGTGAAAATGGCATTTTACAGTGAAGTCTCATCTCAGTTGTAAAGCTTGACAAAATCCCTTTACCTTACTCTAATTTTATGAATTCTTTTACTGCAGGAATCTTCCATTAGTATTTTCTTCTTCCAGTTATTTTTCTACATTTGTGGGTGGGTTTTTTCTTTCATTTTTTTAAAAGTGGCCTCTAACAGCTTCTCAATATTTTACTTTTACCTCTTTATCATCCATGCCCTGCTTCTAGAGATTCCAGGGCCTTGTGGTTTTCTGATACCAGGTAAGGTTATAAGCAGATCTGGAATGGGTGATCTGCTTAAGAACAGACCTTCTGACCTTCCTTTTGTGTACCTCAAGCAGACTTCTTTCCTAAGACACGCATGTGTACTGTTTGTTTCCCCCTGTGGTGAATTTACAGATGATTATTCAAGATATATCATTTAGTATATTGTATGAACAGTTTTTTTAATTTCAAAAGACTGGTTTTAAAATCTGAGTATCTAACTGAAATTATTACTTCCACCACATTGTACTAAGATTGGTGATTTCAGTAGCAGTGTAAATACTGCTTTAGAGGCCATATGCAAGAGAGGAGACATAACATGTCAGAGCTCAAAGTTTTTCTTGCAACAGGCTTCTTTAGAAGCTGGTTTTAAACCATTTGTGTCATGGTTTTTCTTAAAACATCTTAGTTACATGTATATATCTATGTCAATAAAATACTGTTAGTTTTTCTTGGTTTACAAAAGAAATTTTTTTCTCAGAATTTTTGTTCTTATTCAAGAACATAGATGTCTACAATTTGAAAAGCTAAACTAACCAATAGGTTATAAAACAAATTCTTTCTCATATGCAAGTCTTTTAACACATGCAAGCAGGGAAAATAAAGGTGAAAATGAAACAGTGAAATGAATACAAATAGTGAAAATGAATAGTGAAAATGAAAATAGGTTCCAAAACTACCTTTGCATTTTTTTGATCTTTTGACAACTGAAGAATGATAAATCAAAATATTAATTTATATTGGATACTACATATATATTATTTTGAAATAAATAAATTAGAAAATCAGATAATGTTGCTTACTTTCTTGTTGAGACTTAGGTTCCTATTTTCTGTCTCTATTTTGGAAGTGAAATTTAGAGTGCTAATCCATTTGGGAACAAAACCTTAGTTACTGAATGTTTGTTAATTTGTGCCAATTAATTAGCATTTTATTGCATGAAAAGTTGAAAAGAGGATATAATATTCAGAATAAATAGAAAGAAGAATTGACTCCCAGGCTACAGCAGTGTATTACAAATTTTTCAATGTGTGCCTCTTTCACTTAATTTTTTTCACAGAAACTCCTAATATTCTCAATAATCAGGAATAGTTTAGAGTACAGTCAGGACTTTCTAGATGTTGATTCTATGATGTTTGTTTCAACTTTCCTACCTCTCCTGTGTGCAGATCTAACAGATCCTTTGACCACGTATAGATTTCCCTTTCAAAATAATGTAATGAAGAGAAAAAAAACAATTAATTCTCCACACAGATTATGGCTTTGGCAATAAGCACCTTATCACATATTACCATGTTCTGCTTACAAGGTGTGACACAGAAGGATACCAGCAACTGCAGATTTAACAAAACAAAACAAAACAAAACAAAACAAAACAAAACAAAACAAAACAAAACAAAACAAAACAAAACAAAACAAAACAAAACAAAACAAAACAAAACAAAACAAAACAAAACAAACAAACCAAACAAAAAACCTAAGAGGTCATCCACTCTTTGTCTAACACTCCTTACTTGATCCTTGTAATCACATGGTTTCCTTCCAGGCCAGCTCCTTTACAATTAATATGAGATTAATTTGCAAAGAAAAATAAGAACGTTAAACAGTCTAGGCTTAAAAATAGAATAAAGCCCTATATCTAAGCGAAGCACTTTTAGGTTTGAAAACTCTGCAGTTTGGCTCATTTTGTGTAAAACCTCTTACAGAGCAATCAGTTATTTCCTCTAGAAGGCCCCAGGAGTTTGGGATTTTTTTCCATTTAGAAGAAATCACTGTTTATTCCTTCAAAGGTACAGTTAATCTATGGATAACTGAAGTGGTTTTTTAATAGGGGAAATCTGAATAAAACTGAAGGCAGTATTGTCATCAGGCCAGAGCTGGTAATAGAGAATTTATCTTCATTCTCTTAATAGGCATTTGACAAGTCACCTGTTTTCTCTTACAGTAATCAAACTTCACAAAAATTATGAAAATTAATCATTATTCATACACAGGTGTTTTCTAACTTTTAACAAATAACCAGTGATTTTCTCAGTTGTTTGGGGGGAAAAAAAAAAAAAAGAAAAAAAAAAAGATAGTTCCTGACTTGAAAAGTCACCAGAAAACTACTACTACTGGGAAACTACAGAGAATTAAAAATAAAATAAAATAAAATAAAATTCTATATAATAGAGATAAGATTTGTGTAAGTCAAAGCTCAAGTCTGGGTTTCGAAACTTAGGGTTTTGTCAATTTCCATTTCTGATTTCTTTCATTATTATAATCATTAATAGAAGAAGCTAGACTGTGAGCATGGATTGCAGTCTTCCCTTGCACACAGGTTTGAGGTACAGTTTACATGATTTGTGGGCTCAACTAACACAGTAATGTACAGAACTGTGGCTGACCCATAAGGAAGAAAGACAGAGTATAGAGCTATTTATGGTGAGATAGCTTGGACAATGCAATTTACATTACAGTTCTCAGATTTTCAAGAAATTTACATTAATTTTACCATTTCATTTTGCCATCTATGTAATCCTGCAGATAAAAAAATATGTTAAAACAAAAATGCATTTAAAAAAGTGTTCTCCGTAGCACCATCATGGGAAGGATTGCAAACTGTGATAGCCCATTTTCTCACAGGCAACTCTTACTCCATAACAAAACAAAAGCTAAAATTGTATTCATTTTGTTACAAAATACAAAGGAAAGGTAATTATCATGTATCAGAACTGTACAGCTTTCAGAGAACAAGAATATTGGAATCACTTTGGTGTCAGCTTCTTAACAAAAGCTAGAAAGTGATACTTAAACCAAAAATCCAATCTCATATTTATTTGGTCGTATCAAAAGAATGAAGGACAATTCAGCATTTCATTAATACAGAAACACCATAAAGTCTAAAACACAAAGTACATTTTAAAATTTAAAGCAACATGTCAGATAGATCCTGTCCAATGTAAATTAATAGCTGCTTGTTTCTGACTATCCAATTTGTATTTTTAAGGGTCTGTGGATGTTAATATTCTTGCAAAGTGTAATCCCTGTTTATCAAATCCATGTAAAAATGATGGAACCTGCAATAATGATCCAGTTGACTTCTACAGATGTACATGCCCATATGGTTTCAAGGTAAGTACAGCATGAAGAGAAAAAAGCTCACTGAAGTGTAAGCTTATCCTTAAAAACCTTTAAGTATTCTTTGTCTTCCTTTCACTAGTGTCTGTATTTTCTTCTTACATTATAATTGTTGTTCCCTGTGTAGGGTCAAGACTGTGATATTCCCATTCATGCTTGCATTAGTAACCCGTGCCACCATGGTGGAACTTGTCATTTGAAAGAAGGAGAAAAAGATGGTTTCTGGTAGGTTTTTTAATTGTAATAACAGGATGGAAAACTACTGAGATTTTTATGGCAAACTAATGTTGGTGTTAATATTTAGTTTCTCTGTGTTTGCAAGTGAGAGCACCCACAAAGGCAGATTTTTAGTGCTTTGGAAGCTTTCAGAATATGTTGCCATCCTTGGAAAGCTTCTAGAGCTTTGAATCTGTTAAAAACAGTAACAAATGACTGTGATTAGTTGAGGCATATCAGGTCAAGACAGCCTAGTATTGACTCCATTATGTTAATTAATAGCTAGCTAGATCCCTGCTGAAAAAATCTCATAATTCATCTGTTGTTGTGTGCATTACTTCAACAGACAGCATGTAAATGATAAAATGTAAATCCCAGTGAAACAGAAAATTAATGATTCATTTGAAACTCACTATGCCAGCAGATAAACATGCTGTGAGCATTTTTAATATTGAGTTATTTAATCACAAGTACAATTACTCCAGATGTACTTCATGAATTATGAAATAAAGTTCTTTAGGATTCTTATGTGAGATTATTAGTCATTTTATAATTTACACCTCAAGCTTGTTAGAAATGACACTTCAAAAAGATTCAATTCATTATCCTGCAATTCGTTATGACACTATTCTTACTTTTAATCCAAATTCTGCCCAAGGATTACATAGTCTTCTATTAAAATTTAAGTGTATACATCTTAATACTATGCCTCAAGAATTTAAATTGACATAAACATGCCTCAGAATTTGGCCTTTTTCATTTATTTGTTTGAACACTACATATTTTGAAAATCAAAGCAATCTCATAGTGAAAGCTTCAGAAATTATAGGTAGTGCCAATTACCTGAAAATGTATGTGTAGTCATGTTTGAGTGACTTCTACATCTACTATCTATTTTGATGTATTTGTTTTGCAGAAACATGATTAAAAGAAAAAAAATTACTGCTTTGAAGAATTAATGCAGGCTTTGGTTTTTTATATGAATACATGTACATTAGAGGGAGTTTTATATTAGTGCATCCCCCTGAATGATTGTGGAAAACTGCTATTACATACTAAATGTTGATTCCACAGTGTTTTCCATCTATATAACCTTAAAGAACCAAAAGGATCACTTTCCATAAGAAATATAATCTAACAATGTAAAGGAAGAATGTTTTTCAAAAGGAATTCTCCATGATTTCATTTAGCAGGTTGTTAAACTAAAGACTAAGATATGATTTTAGATGAATTTCCCTGTAATTTAAATTATAAAAAATACTTTGGGATTGTTTTACACAAATACTTTTTACATTATATCAACCATGTTCTGTTGTGGAATATTATAATTCTAATGTAACTCTATTAATTACAGAACTCCTTGTCTGGACACCCCGCCTAAAATGTCCATGTGATTATTTGGCTTTCTGTATTACAGGTGCACTTGTGCAGACGGATTTGAAGGTGAAAACTGTGAAGTAAATGTTGATGACTGTGAAGACAATGATTGTGAAAACAATTCTACTTGTGTGGATGGAATTAATAACTATACTTGCCTTTGTCCACCTGAATATACAGGTAGGATTATAAGAGAAAGCATAGGTAATTCAAGAATTCCTAGCAGAACTGTAATATTTTCTACTTTGCAGGTATATTTATAGTACTCTACAACTGACTTAAAAACAGGTATTCCTCCATTTTTTTCCTCCTTTATGATTTGTAGTCAAAACTAGATTTAATGTCCCCTCATTATTTCCTTTTTTTTCCCCAGTTTTAAAATTACAGAATTTATAGATTTAAAAAGGTCATTCAAAATGTGCCCCTCCTTACTGTTTGCCTTGATACCCCAGTGGAGGACCTCCGTAGCTGTAGAAATCTGAAAAAATATTCTGCTTTTATCCTTAACCCTCATTTTACTATAAAGAGTTCGTCTGTGCCATTGGGGAACTGTTTTTGGCACCCCTGGATGCTGTCCTGTACTCTGCTAGAAATATTAATACCGAGTGTGATGCTTCGTACACAGAATAAAAAGACAAGTGTCTTTTGTTTCTGTCACTTGGCAGCCAAGCCAAAGCATATCCTTCTCTTTGTGACAGAGGATCTCTTGCTTGCTGTCATGGTCTCTGTGGGAATGGAGGATAGCTGGAACAGCAGCACGGAGGAAGGAAGATCTATTGTTTGCAGTGATATTTTTAATAGCTCTTCTAACCAGACAGATCTATTTTCTATCAGGTAGTTGACCACTAGAAGAACACAGAGCTTAAATTCATTATGATTTGAAATGCATAAAAATGTAAGATCCACCATAATTTGGGAAGTAATTCTACTCAGTCATCCTAGATTTTTTACCGTAATTGATCAAAGCTGAGCTCTGGGAAACTGAAACGGGAAGTGAATGCATAAATTAATTTCATTTATTGAAAACCACGCTAACTCCTTTCTCATCCAAAGTGTTTCCATCACTAGTTCTACAGACTGTTGTATTGCTCCCCTGTTGTAGGGTATTCAAATTTAAAATCAGTATTTAAATATTGGGAATGCACAGCAAGTGAAGATGTTAAAACACAAGTATAAGAAATATAATTTCATAACCTAATAGAGGTACTCATCTAGTCCTTATTCTGGGTAGATGTTTGGTAGAAATTTCCCCATGGAAATAAGGATAAGCTACAATATCTAAAGCAATACAAATGCCAAAAAGCTATTTAACAATACATGGGTGATCCATCTGTGGAAGGACAGACATAATCTTCTGGTAAGAGAAAATACTGTTTTGCCAAGTACCAATACCTTAATACCCAAGTGCAACTGACAGTTCAAGCCTTGGAAAGAAATAAGAGGTAACAGCCTCAGTAAGCAGAAACGGCAGTTGTCCTACAACTAATATTTCAGGCATATGTCAGTCAAGTTAGCTCCCCTGGGATCAGTTGCTATCTGCATTAAAAATGGGATCAGGTATTCTCTTGTGCAGACTGGAAGAATGCAAAGAAAAGTCACATCAGTCCAGTATTGCTCTTCAGTGGTTTCATGCCAAGAGGTTTCATATACCTGTTACATAGGAGATGGTTCACTTGCAAATGCATTCCTCCTCTGCAGCTTTGCAGGTGTTTTTTACCTGTGTTGCTCATTTCTACGTTTTCAACCTTATTTTGGATACCTTTAACTGTTAAGAGTCTATAGCTTGTCAGATACACAGTATGCTGTGGGAAGGACTGCTTTTTATTAAATATCCATAAAGTGGATACAAAGGATTGTCTATAGCTAGGTGCTAGCCTAAAACTTCGATTAAGTGTGCTTGTTGCATTTTTGGAGTATTGTAAACGAAATGTAAATCTTAAATTTACAATTGAAACAAAAATTGCAGCATTTCTCTATATATCTCTATGGATAGAGGAAAAAAGGGGGATTTTTGTAGTGCAGTTCTGCTTCTTTAGTCAAAATACAAGAAAATACATTTTTAAATTTGTTTCGTATCTGTGCATAATTTTACCATAATCATACTGTGAGTTTTACACGTACAATGCCTGCTCATAATCTCTACTGAAGTCAGTAAGGCACATGAGTAGGTGAGAGTCTTCTCACCAGCTCTAAAAGAAATCAAAACAATCTATTTCTAAACAGTAAGTTTAACTTCCCAGTTAAAAACTGTTGAGAATTTACACTAGCTCATCAGACTTTTTTCAACACTTTTTTTTTAAAAGTTGCCTTTTTAAATGCATCACTAGAGCCTCAACTCATTTTATAGTAATTGTAGCAAAAATTTAGGCTTTCCATTACACAGAGTAAAGTACAGAATTCTACAATATTCTATCATACAAAGCATCTAAGAATACGACACAATGTGTGAGGTCTTAAGAGGTTCTTGAAATAAGTTATAAGGTGAAAATGTAAAACATTGAGCTAGACAAGGGGTCCTCATATCTGTCACCCATGGTATTACATAATGAATAACCTTCAGTATTAAGAATTAGACTGAAAGCAGTCTGGGCGCGTCAGGATCTAAGTGTGTATGATGTACCAAATAATTTGTAGAACTTTTCTTTTTCTCTGGTCTATAACCTGAGTTGAAAGATAAATAACAGAATCCCTGTCAAGTATGTATAGAGTGATTTTCATGAAGGACTTTGTAAACACTTGGGTTTTGATATCTGTTCTAACACGTTAAAATCAGGTATGCATATTTCTAATGTTTGTTTTTTATGGAAGGACTTTTTACTAAATGAATTAATGTACTAGCTGGCCAAAAGTACCTTAACAATCAGGAAAACAGGCTATATGTTCATATTCAGTATATACAAAGACTTTTAAATTCAGAGGTATTGATCTCTAGCTCAGAAAGTCCCTGAGACACAAGTGTCACAGTGTATATACCAGGAAAATACTACTGTAGACTTGTCCTGTCCTCTTTTAATTCAGTTGACAATACTCTGAATTGTCTTTGTTCAACATGTCACAGTATATACATGCTCAACATGGAATTGCACCAGCTCAGAATATTTTTCTGGGTGAATGATTGTCTGGAAACATGCTTTACATTTCAGCAGCACAGTATAAGGAAGAAGTCAGCTGAAACATGCTGGTATGAAATGTAAATCATTCTTCTATAAAGTCTTGTTTTTATGTGGAGGGCTTCCTAGAATCTGAAATGAACTGCAAAGAATGTTGCAGTGTAAAACCTAAGTCTCATTTTGACTTTTCTAACAATCCCTTGAAAATCAACACTTGTCCACTATATTGTGTTGATTTAAAAGAAAAAACAATTAGAAAGGTTATTGTGTTGTTGCACACAAATCAGGAATTGTTTTTGCTCTGCCTCAGTTAAGTTTTACAGTAACCACCACAGTTACAGGTGAAAAGAAAAAGAATGGTATTTGCACTATAATATGAGCTTTCTTAAGATCATGGACTGTAACTGTGACACAACAGTAAGCAAATGGAATCAACAGACATTCAGGGTTTCTGATGGAATCTGGAGAAATAAAACATTTTAAAATACCTCACTATGTCCTGCACTCTTTAATCTTGCTATTCTCTTAACATTACCATCTCCTTTATTTTAACCCCAGTCGAGTAAACCTCAGGTCATTTTATGTACATTCTATAGATTACAGATAATCATTTCTCTTGCTCATTGTCATCAGTCATTAGATCACAGAACTCACTGATCCAGAAGTAAAACCTCTCTTACGCCACTGGTGGCACGTACTCCTTATCCTTCCGTTTGTTTTGTTCTGCTGGAGGTGAGACTTTGAAGCTTGCTTCGTTTGCTGTATCAACCTCTCTGCTGCTATAGTTGTGCATTAGCTTAATGTGCTATGCTGTTGTATTACAATGTAAAAAGTCTCTTGTCTCTTCTGTCTTTGTCACTGCAAGCTGCTAATCTGAATGAAGTGGAAAAAGGTCAGTTTTACACCTATTGTCTTTTACGCCTACTTTCACTTACCTTGGTTTCTCACTTTCCTTTTCTTAAAGGTGCATGGATTTCAGTTGACCATTACAAATGACCAAATCGTATATAGATATAAGTTAGAAAGCTCAATGCAAATCCTCAAATTAAGCACTTGGCTGTTGCTGTGAATACATGTCAAAAGAATGTTGTTGAAGATGCAGATCACTGTGCAGGAGTACTTTAATACTGCATTCAATGTCTTTTTTTTCAGATGTATTAAAAACTTGTGCAGACATTGACGTAGGACTAAAAAAATATCTTACATTATTGTGTTCTGAAATCCTTATTCTCCTAACCTTAAAGCCATCCCTTGGTTCTGTGCTAATGTATTCTCTGTGTTATAGCACTGTTTTGCTTTATTTTCAATAGATTGTGTTACTAAAAAATATACTGGAGTATCAAATGATAATCTTCTTGCTCCTCATTTCTGTGGCTTCTTATTTGCTGTAAATATCTAAAGGAACTGAAATGACCGTATTACTCTGGGGCTATGGTAAAAGAAAGGTAATATTGAAGAGATTTATGACACTAACTTTGGATGTTTGATTTTAAATTTTTTTTAAGCTTCTGCTTAGCACCTATCACACTGACAGAGATAAACCATCTGCTCTGTAATCCGATCATATATTCAACCTGAGACCTAGCATAATCAATGACAGCATATTTATAAAGTTCCATATTTAATCTTAAAAGCAAATGAATAATTTTGTGATATATTTGCCATTAATTTGATAAATATATTTTCAGTTTTTGAAGCAATATAATATACTATATATAGTAACAAAAATATGTTCATTATCCATGAAATAACATGTTGAGCAAGGCTGCAGTTATATCATCTATGTTGCTTAATAACATCTATGTTGATTAATTTAGATATCTGATTAATAATTCCTACGTCTTATAGTGTAATTTTTTTATGTAACTGAAGTAGAGTATAAGACATTTTCAGAAAATTATTCTAGCCACAGGTTTTCCATGCTTAAACTGTGTTCCATTTAGAGATGTTGCTGTATTTGCATTTTATTACTACTCATCTGGATAGCAGAAATATCCTGCTGTTTTTCTTGTTTATTATGCAAGTGTGAACTGTAATATATTAAAATTACTGATTATAGAAAGAGCAAACTCCTCACAAACAAAGTATCAAACATCCAGGGGGTGTGAACTAAGTTGGGCTCCAAAACTTAGCAGATGTGTATGTGATACATTTTTACATTAGCTTGATGGCTGAACATGAAAGTTATTGATAGGCTAGAAGGTGCTTGGAGGATCAGTCAGTTTTATCATGCAAGACATCTTTTGAATTGTGACAGTATTAGGGGAAAAAAGGATCATTCCAAGCAATTATCTCAGTTTACGCAAGCCTTAGACACAATCTTCTTGCCACTGAGAGAAAGGAGTTGCATTATTACTTTGAATTCACTTGGTAATCAGATAAGTACCTTCCTGAAACTTCAGCATTCAAGTAATCCAATGAAAATCATGTCATATCAAACTTGACAAAAAGTTTAATAATTCCATCAAATTAAATCATAATTCTCATCCTTGTAAGAACTGCACGTGTTACAGATTCTTATAAAGAGATGCATTTTTTACTGTTGTTTTTTATCACTCATAAAATTTTCTATTTCATCTAGCTTAATATACTTTAAATTACTATTCTATATTAAAAGCTCAAGAATTTAAGTAATTTTACTGCATTTGCATAAAGGAGAAATATACATTATATTTGTGGAAAGCTGAGATAGCTGCTTCTGGTTCAATCACTGCCAATACTCATTCTAGTCTATGATTCACCCTTCTGTTTACCTTAATATTCTTAAAGCTTACTTGCCTAAAAGTTACTGTTTCTTTGCTATTACCAGTGTACATAAAACAAAATGAGATGTTAAGCTAAACTAAACTAAGCCGCATTTTACACTGAGATCCACAAGCTTCGGGGGGTAGCTAAAAATACCCATGCGATGGTGAAAGATGGGAACAGTCCAGCAATTTGACTCTAAAATTAAATTCCAAAAAAAGTTCAGACTTATGATTATAAACTGCATCCTACTGTCACTGCAAACTTTTGTTAATTCTGAGAGATTTTGTTCCTCATATAGTAAATTTTTTAATTTGTGTTTTCTGAATAATGAGCTTAAGACCTGAAATAATTTATGTTGTAACTGGACATCAAACTCAAGACTTCATAAAAATGCAAGAGTTTTCTGTATATGTTCGTTAAATGTCACTGACATTTTCCAGCCCCTTCTGCTCTCTATTGGCTGTTTGAGTCACAGTATTAAACAGAGGCTTCCAGTCGCAGAGTCAGGTAGTGCTATCCAATTAATAAAACATAAACACTGCAGAAGTTGACTCACAGTATATCATAACTAAGCTCAGAAGCTGAAATGCAGATATATAAGCACATACAAAATCATTCTGTTCTAGTCTGTGGTAGGTATTTGATATTTTGACTTTAGAAGAGGGAATAGGACAAATCTGGTTTTTGATAGTTAAAACTGACTACTGTTGCCTTTGGATTCTCTGTCTAGGTTTTTTGAATATCAATCTCAGCTTTGCTAACAAGGGTGATTTTAAACTTGTTTCTTCATAATTGACTGTAATTGTCAGTGTGCTATTACATTAAGAAGCCCATGTCCATTTTTGTTAGAGCTGTCCTCTTCATTCAGGAATGTAGTGGCTGACATTGCTTTATTTTAAATTTATTGCCCAATTACTCAAAATAACAAAGATGTAAATCCTTTTCCGCTTCATTGCCTTGTTACTTATTATTTGTTGTACTACGTTATCTCTATATAATGGAAAATCCAGAGTTAAGGGTCTATTCCACCTTGAGAAAAGAAGGCTTAAAGAGACATTATCACCCTGTTCCAGTATTTAAAAGGTCTGCAAGGAAAATGGAGACTTTTTACAAGCAGTCACGTGGAAAAGGGGAGGGGTAATGGGTACAAGTTACTCCTGGAGAGGTGCCAGTTAGAATTAAAAAAGAGGGAAACTTTTTACAGTGAGGACACTTCCCAGGAAAGTGGTGGATTCCCCAGCATTAGACACTTCTAGGATTCAGCTGGAAAGGGTGCTGGGTCATCTTGTCTCTTCTGCTTTTTCCAGGAAATTATCCTTGAGGGTTAAACCTGGTATTCTATGATTGAGTTTTTAGTGGTTTATAATCTTATCAAGCCATAAAAGTGAATTAGCACACACAGGAAGCACAAACTGACCTGTGAATTTAGCAAACATATGGCTTTGTTTACCTATATAAAGTATCATCAGTATATATCAGTATTTAATAATGTTGTGTGACTGTTTAATCATACTCTGTGTAAAATCTCAGTAAATATCTGTCTTGAGCTTGGAGGGTCGTGTTCATTTGTGCCAACCACATAATTCCAGTGGTTTCAATGCTACTCTATACCAGAATCCAGACTCCCTTAGATTAATTAAGCCAGATGTCTTATGAAACGAGTTACTGCTGGTTCTAATTAAACTTTGGAAGCTTTTCACAGGTTTTTTGACACTTTATCCGCTACTTATTTTTAAACAAACTAGTCTGTTCCTTATTACATACAGAAATGTTCCCATCTTTCAAAAACATAATTACTTAGCCAAGCTCTTACAGAAGCCTCAGTTACAATATTTTTAGATGAATGTCCTCACACACTGGTATCAAGCTTCCTTGAACTGAGACTTTTTTTCACAACCTTTTCTGATTATTTTGAAGTATGCTCTTCAAACCTTGCATTACGTTTCTCAAATCAGGAAACTCTCTAAGATTTCCTTCCAGTAAAGCTAAGGAGCCTAACTTGGTAAATCTGGGGGGTTTTGTCCAATGAGTGTTTCACTTTCATTACTATTTTTTCATTTCAACAAAATTAACTACTCCTTTTCACCTTGTCTCATTTAAATTTTGAATAACACAATGGTTATTCAGTATGCTGAAGGAGGGGTTTCTTTACCAGGAAACTATATTCTTCAATTATTTAGATTCCATTTCCCATAATTTACTTACCTTTTCTATTATCTTTTTAAGCAACATGGTTTCATTTTGACCATGGAAATGTTCCATTCAGAATATAGATCTATTAGCATTTATTAAGTTATTATCTATTAGCTGTACAAGATCTTGCATTTGGGTTATCTTGGCTTGTTCTTCTGGTATTTACACCTTCATTCAGAAATTATCTGATGCACATATTCCATCTTGATTTTTTTCTTTACTGATCCTGTGTACAAGTCTGTCATTAATGCTACTCTTTTTTTTTTTTTTTTTTTTTTTTTTTTTTTTTTTTTTTTTTAATAACTAAAGGTTATACTGTAAGTGAAGCTAACTTTTATGGACATGGTATTTTTTACCTGAGTCTTTTGCTACATGGCCACCATCCTGTTTCATATTTACTACGGATTGTTTAACTAAAACTTCAGGGATTTGATTCATCATGCATACAATTTGCAAATACTAGGAAAAAGCTTCCTTTCTTTTCTGCTGTCACAGCACAAAAAGTTCTGCTTCTATGTGCTTTCCTACAGAGCACTCAGATCAAACTTTGACTATAATCTCAAAAATGCCTGGTGATGTTTGGTGATGTTTTCAAGCCATTTGGCTGCAGTATGCCTGGTAGTGTAACATTGATTTTATAATTTGAAGTGGACATTTTTGAAAACTGTAAACCTGTTTAAAACTTAAATGCCCAATCATTATGTAGGATTCACAGACAAGAGTGGGAAATAAGGAGATTTCAAGTGCCTCTGAGCGCTCCACATGAGGTGATTCAGCTTTCAGTACAATTCTGAAGATATTAGAGCCAGCAATTTATGAATTCTAAAATGCAGTGTACTCTAAGAAATCCTGTATTTTATAAGTACCTGGGAGAGGATTTACAAAAATGTGCAGGTTTAGACACTATTGAGTAAAATGATTTGCCTCTCAAGTTATTTCAGAAATCTCTGCTAATGATAATCTAAGCCCAATTAATATCCTGTAGCAAAATCAGTTTAATAAATTTGACAGGAATGGTAAGAATGCTTGTTCTTATTATACCACTCCTAAATTGCCATTTCTAGGTAGTTTGGTGTTCTTTTCACTGAACTATTGCTTATACATTGCTCTTATTTGCTCTTATACATTGGATGTATAAGAGACAGCAGGCCCCAGCCCTGCTTGGGAGATAAACTCAATGTGTCACTTTCAGAAACTGTGATATGGTGTCAGATTTAATAATCTTGGGGATACTTAGAGGTGCTTTTATTCAAGTTTTGTTAGTACAACCACATTTTTATTACTTGTAGTTTGGGTGTTATGTATTTTTCAGTTCTGCATGTAATCTAATATACAATATATGCCATAATAGGATATTTGCATAGGTGTGTATACATCTGCATATATATCCACATATATGTAGGCACATACATACATTTCTAATGTGAACAAACTAGGTTAAAACAACAGTCATTTTTGCTTATTCTGCTCCCATGAACCTTAAAATTTGAACTCACTGTTCCCATACTTACATCTAACTCTTAAACACGACTGGTCTTTAAACAGATTTCAGCTATTACAAGGTCTGCAAGTTAACTAAATGCTATGTGAAAAGTAGCATTGACGACCTCTTATATATGTATTTGTTTGAACAAAAGTCTTTGAAAAGAGAAAGGGATCTGGGTTTTGTTTAATATATGGGATGCAAACAATCCCTGGTATTTCAGGATTCTTTTTGCACTCACCTAGTCATAACAGTTGTACATTTCCAGACTAATAATTCCATTGAGAGCTTGAAGAGGCTTTGAGGATATAATTATAATCCTTTGTATTCATCATCTTCAGTGGCCTGCACTTGATCTCCATTCAGTTTCCTACATACATTGGCTAAGCCACGTTTTTACTGATAGTTTTCCTGAGGTCGTAAGTGACCTGTTCATGAGGGCCATTTTCTTATGTTAACTCAAACCTTCATTTGGTTTGTAGAGAAAACGCACTACTTGCAAATTGGGAGTGTGGTATTTATTAATTTATTTGTTTGTTTATTTACTTATTTATCTTTTTATTTAATCTTTGTGTAGAACCAGTCTGGATCTTTTGAATGGCTGCAAAATACTTGTCTAGCTGTTTTGTGGCTTGTCATCTCATTTTTGAAGATGTAGAGGTCCCATGTCTTGTCGCACTTAGTATACATTTTTCTGTTGTGTTTTTAACTGCCACAACTGTGCTTGTCCTGCTTCAGTTTTGCCTTTTTCTCTACCCTTGCTTTAATATAAACTGTTCCTCAGCTCTTTTTTAAGTTTTTGTTTATTTGTCCACTACACTGCAAGCCACTGCCATGCTCAGCTCAGCAAAATTGAGGGATACCAAATATCGCCTCTCTAAAGGCAAGTTCAGTTTGATCAGACAGTGAAAGTGTCTGATCATTCACTCCTTTCTTCTGCTCTTTTCCTTGTCATTGTAATGTACAGTTCTACTTCTCTTTGCTTGCCAGCTCATGTTTTATTACTGGACAAAGGACAGGGACAATGCTACTCCTTTCATAGTTTTAGAGTCTGATGGACCTGTCAGTTCGGGAATTCAGCAGGAACAGGAGATTTATATCTGTTTATTATACATATATTCTTCATATGGATGCTGGAATAAGTATATCTACCTTAAAAACCAGTGATTACAAGCTTAGCAAGTGCACTATCCATGGTATCACCTGTTAAGTTAATCAGGGAACAAGATACTGTTGATCTGTTTACAAACCTGTGTTTCCATTTCATAAAGTTGCAAATAAAATGATTTTTAACCATATTAAAATACTTTTTAGATTATAAGCCCATTTTGGAAATCAGAGCCGCTGCCTCTATCAGCAGGGAGGGATAGACAATAAATAGATTATTTTTTTCTTTTCTTTTCACAGAACAGATTATAGATAATTATGGTACATTAACAAATGCAAAAAATGGAGAGTCATATTTAAGGAAATGTAGAAAACAAGTTTTCATTTTTGGATAATTGGAATTGTATTGACATGCAGTGATATTAACAGGTTTTTTTCAGGTAATAGATTACTTATAGTGATAGTGCAAATCTGGCTATTTCTGTGTGTAATGTGCTTCGAAGTATGTAAAAGAAAAGCATATTGATGGCTTTTTTTTGTTCTAGTGAATTTAATCACTAGTGTTGCTATATAGCAGAGCTAGATAAATATTGTAAATTAAAAAGAATTACAAAATTAACATTTATATCCATGTATAGATGATTGGTGTTGAACTTGATATTGTTTATAAAGGAGTTACCAGGTGTATTATTATTTTATTATTTCTGTATTACCATTTATTTATTCATATTTATTATAAAGATATTCATTACTATGTAAAGTAGTATGCATATTTTAGTGTTAGCAAAGGAATTTGTAGCCATTTCTTTTAAAATTCTGTTCATTGTTATTTCCAAGTCACTGTGATATTTTCACTGGATTGACAACATACATTATATTTCAGGTGAACTCTGTGAGGAGAAATTAGATTTCTGTGCCCAAAACCTGAATCCTTGCCAGCACGATTCAAAGTGTATCTTGACACCCAAAGGATACAAGTAAGTCTGAAATGTTGTTAGAGTCCAACTGAATCGAAGTTTGTATTTTTCTATCCTGCCTAGCTTCCTTTCCTTCTGTTTAAGTGGAAGCCAATTCTATTCTCAAAGTACTAATTTTGATTATTGTTGAACCTTATGGCAGAACAGGCCATGATTTTCATGTAAAGCTGCATTATTATCTTAAGTATGTTTTACTGAATTTTACTGATCCTTAAAAGGTCTAATTCCAACCAGATTTTAAATAGAAACACAGGGTAGTCTTTATGATGGTCTATACAAAAGCCTTACAGGAGTTTGAGCAGTAGGAAAATAATTGCATTTAATTGAAGTTAAATAATTATATTGCTTTTAGAGAAGTAATTGTGAAAGAGATTATTAGGAAGGCACACTGGACGGTGTGAAGTAAAGAGGGCACTAGCCAGGAAAGCTAATCTGTAATTACACCATATCCTTATAATGATTAATTAGTATGCACAATTTAAAGTTGTTTTAATAGGCTTTAGGTTAATAAATACAGGAAACCTGCAGATTTAAATTGTTCTCACAAGTATTTGTTTTATGCACAGCATGCTTTTGTGCTAAAATCAGATTATTTATTGTCTTTCCCACTACTTACGAAATGACATTTTATTTAAAATATGGCAAAAATATTAAATATTCAGTTGAATGTGAAATTAAGTTGTTAGTTTCACACTGAAAAATAGAAAAATTGTTGGGCTTTGTTGTAGTGTATTATGTTTGTTTTTTCATGTCACTTCAATAAACCTAGTTTAGTATCTTATACTTTACTGTCCAGTTCATTAATCTTTCCTGTTACTTTTAAATCAGAAAATAGCATATGCAGTATACTTCAAGATGTATCTCAGTCAGACTTTTAATAGAGGATACTTTATATTCTTTTTCTCTTGCCTTGTTCACATCTGTTGTTGAATAAAAAGTGAGACATGTTTGATTGAAGTACTAAATTTAAACATACATAGTTATTTAAAATCACTCTTGCCGGCTTAGAGCAAATTTTAGATAGTAAATTAAATAACACTGAGGAGGGAATCACAAGATCTAATTAAAGACATCTTAATTTTAAAAATATCATATGGATGCATGGATTTGTAATATTTTCCATTAATTTTTGACAGAGTTCTGAGCATTCACTCAGCCCTATATATGAGAATTCCCTGAAGAAATGACACTAGCATTAGCAGTGAGAGTTGCACATAGGAAAAAACCCCAAACAAACCAACAAACAAAAATCATTACATACTGTCTTGAGGATGTGCTGTTTCTAGATCAGTGGATGTTCAAGGAAGGCAGATGATGGGTTTTGAGACTTCTGTTAGTTCATCAGCCATGGAACTATTTGTAGTAAATCAGACTGGTGGAACTTTAGGAGCAGAAAATTATGCACAACCTTTAAACTGCATAAATAGACCATTGGTCCATTCTTAGCTGTTCAGTTGACAAAGAAAATAACCATCAGTACAAGCTTTGGATTATTTGTTTTGGTTTCATCAGCCAAGCATTTTGATTATGTTTAGTGTTTGCAGCCGTGAGTAACATCCAGTAACATTGTGTGTTGCTCATAAATTCTAAAAACTGTCTAAATTGTTCAAGAGGGCTCTCTAGGTTCATTTGCACACAATTCTTCAGTATAATGGCAGGTGTGTAAACATTTTAACTAGAAAACCTCTTTTCATTACATATATAGATTCCCCATCTACTAGTATGATTAAGCTATATAGTCTTTGCACACAAAGTATTAGTAATGGCTTTTCTCCATGATTTTTAAACAATACAGTAGTTCTTTAACTTTGTCATAATCACACTGGATCATTAAAAGGCACTGTGCTATCCAATTTGCTTTTCTGTTTTACAGATGTGATTGCACACCTGGGTATGTGGGTGAGCACTGTGATATTGACTTTGATGACTGCCAGGACAACAAATGTAAAAACGGAGCGCAGTGCACTGACGCAGTTAATGGATATACGTGCATTTGCCCAGAAGGGTACAGGTGAGAATGATCTGAAGGCAGTACAAACATGTATATCTTCTGTCAAAGTTGAATTTTTTTGGAAATACTGATTGTTTTCTGTTTTCATTTAGTGGCTTGTTTTGTGAGTTTTCACCGCCAATGGTTCTACCTCGCACCAGCCCTTGTGATAATTATGAATGTCAAAATGGGGCCCAGTGTATCATAAAAGAAAGTGAACCAATCTGTCAGTGTTTATCAGGCTACCAGGGTGAGAAATGTGAAAAGCTGATTAGTATAAACTTCATCAACAAAGAATCCTATCTTCAAATCCCTTCAGCTAAGATACGCCCCCAAACCAATATCACTCTACAGGTATGTTTGCTTGTGTTATGGATTCTCTACTCTGGAAAAGAGAGTAAATGACTTTTCATGATGTGGAAAATGACCCAAAATTGTCATTGTCTCACTTAAAGAGCTTTTCACAGTTTGAGCTAAAAATCTAGAAGGGTTACTGCAATAACGCTGTATTCATATTGAATTAGATGGGCTTATTGATAGGAAATTAAAGAGTTTTGTCAGCTTGTCCCTCAAAAAAAGAATTTTATAAAGAAGTAATAGACTATGGCAGTAAATTCAGAGACTCAATACCTCATTTTTATTAAATATCTTATTTTAGTTTTTTCTAAATATTTCTGTCTTTTCACTAGATTGCCACAGATGAAGACAGTGGGATCCTGCTGTACAAAGGCGATAAAGATCACATAGCAGTGGAACTGTACCGGGGTAGAGTGAGGGTCAGCTATGACACAGGATCATATCCTGCCTCTGCTATTTACAGGTGAACCTGGATGAAACACATTTGTAACTGAAACAAAACCTATATTCATTACTTGTATCAAAGTCACATTTTTTAATACATGGCTAAAAGAAATAGATGCAAATTAATGTGTTGTCAGACACTTAAAACTTCTTACCAAAAGATGTGATTTGGTTGGCAAGAAACTAATGCAGATACGTCAGACAAATAATATATTATTTGATGCATTAAAACAGAATAAGTGTTAGCTTTCAGCAGAATATTTATACATTTGTGTAAAACTCACATGTAGCAGTGGAGTTTTTTCTTTGTTGTAACTGCCAAATAATGTCCTAGTGTGCTGAGTAAAATGAAAAACTACACTGTATAAGCAGAAATTAGGTAGAAGCTTCTCTTCTCTGTTAGGCAGTCATATAATGTGGGATTTTTTCCTGGCAAGTGAAGAGAAAGCTAAAAACTTGATTCTGAAAAAAAGGCACTACCTTTGAAAAAGAAATGGCTTTTGCTTCCAAAGTCATTAAGAGAAAGAAACATTAGCTGTTTCTGTAGCCTAATTTTTGAGAGATTTTTTAAATCATATTTCTCTGGTTCTCTGAAAAACTACTGCCTGAATTTTTTGGGAGGTATTGTAAAACTTCACAAGAATTAGCAAACAGTTATTGCAAGAGTGACCAAAAAGATAACAGGCATCACTTCCTGGCCTTGATTGCCCTCTTGGTCCTAAAATCAGAAGTAAAGGCGAAGTATTAAATCAGTTTTCCTTGAATCTTCTTTTTTGCTCTATTTACACCTTTTGTTGTAAAATTATATATAGGTATATTTGCTTCCTAGAGTTTTAACAGTGACGCTGTTCTGCATTCTATTAGGGACATTTCAGTGAAAACAAATGATTTTTATAAATTATTATAATCCTATTCAAAATAATATTATTTTTCTTTTCTGTCTGGGTTAGGGATGCACAAGAAGTTTGGATTCTTTTTTCAGGAGTTTAATTATTTTTGTTGATTTTTACTTCAATAGGTACATCTGTCTGAGAATAAAATGCAGTAGGAATAAGGGTATATATTGTTCCAAGTTATTTTGGCTCCCATTTCTTTAATCTATCTAGAATATCTCTTCCCTTTCAAAACATGTCTTTCCTTGTCATAAATTTAATGCTTTCTCTGGCATTACTGACATATAATAAATACTGGTAATTCACACTTGTCTACTGTAGTTATCTAGAGAAAGATTGAAGAACAGTATTCACACAGGGGAAAAAAAACAAACATAAACATGGAAGGAGTTAATAACAAAGTGACCAATTAACAAACATTCCCAATTAGATTGCTGTTACAAAATAATAAGAAGCATCTCCTCTACATAGTTGACTGTCTCTTTGAGTTATGTGATAAATGAAGAATGCAAGTGTAGTGAAGGAAGGGATGGGAAATGTAGTGACATGTTACAGAGTGACACAGTTGTTTAGTAAAGCAGATACACACTTTCTGTGTTATTATTTTTGTTTCTGGTATTGTTATTAATCTCCATTTAATTCCTAATAAACATGATGGTGAGTTTCTAGATATTTGAGAACTGTCATGTAATAGTGCAACGGTAGTGAAGTCTTCTGCTGTTGAGGACAGGCTGAGGGTGTACCTTATCTCTTTCTACAACTGTCTGAAAGATTGTAGCCAGGTGAGGGTCAGCCTCTTCGCACAAATAACTAGCAATAGGACAAGAGGAAAAGGCCTCAAATTGCACCAGGAGGGGCTTAGATTGGATATTAAAAAAAAAAATCATCATGTAAACGGTTGTGAAGCATAGGAACAGACTGCCCGAGGAAGTGGGGTCGTCACTGTTCATGGAGGTATTTAAAAGTATAGATGTGGTGCTTAGGGACATTGTTTGGTGGTGGACTTGGCAGTGCTTGTTTGGTTGTTGGACTATATGATCTTAGAGGCCTTTTCCAACCTAAATGAGTCTGTGATTTCATCACTCTATTTTGGAAGCCGTGTATACATTTCCACATTTGTGTATAGGTATATGCATGCATCTAGTACAAATTGCATACTGTTTAATTTCTGTTTCCAGTTCTAGAAAGGAGTATGTTGTAGCACAGAATTTTTTACATATTTTACTTAAATCCCTTCATTATTTCTAGTTCTTAATGTTTTACCCTCCCAGAAGCTTTGTGGTATCTCCTACCCTTTTTAAGGTTTTTACCTTTTTTTTAATCCATTCATTGCATGTTGTCTTTCTGTACCTTTGTTACCTATTAAAGCTGTCTCCTGGAATGTTTCCAGTCCTTCCTTCAGTCCCACCCTTTTGTTTCCCTCCTGTCCTCCCAGTTCATGGGAACTGACTGCAGAATGAGCCATCATCCCAGACTCATCAGTCAATCTGAGAAACGAGATGATGGCATTGCCAAGACCAATAAAAAATATTTATTCATTGGAGATGGTTATTTGGAAAAATTTGATCCACTTGAGTTTTGTTCTGTTTGGGCATTCATTTTTAAATGTTAACTGTTTTTTACACAAAAGAAAAAAAAATCTTTTCATTCTTTAAACTAGTTTTCATCATATATTTCTTGGAAATGTGGGACTATTTCTTCCCAGATCATTATTCTTATAGTGAGTACCAGAAGCCTTAAATCAGTTCTTACAGCTTTTCATTACGATCTATGCATTCAGCTCTCGTATCTCCAACAGGAAATGGGCTAGAAGTAATGTAAGTGCATTGGCAGGAAATATCCTAGATATGCCTTGAGTTTATTTCCCCTTCAATTTAAACCACCCTTACCTAGGAGGGCTTCTCTTTCTGCAGTAAATTTTTACCAGTGAAACAGTTTAAACCAGAGGCTTTTAATAATGACTCTTATCAGAGACACATTCCCTTTACACATTATGGTTTGTATATCCCTAGAATGACCCATTGCTTTAAAAATGTGTTGCTCTTATTCTTTTAAATAATATTGAGTGAAAGGTCTAGAAGTTGTAAAATAAGTTTCCTTGAAACAAGAACATTACATTAGGGTTTCTTGTTTCCTGAAGCCAAGAAGTCATATGCACTTTAATTTTTTTAGCACATTTCTTTGTCTGGATTAATTGAAATATGTTAAGTAACTTAATCGTAGCATCTTTTATAATTCTTGATCAGGGCAAATAAACCTCTTGATACCTTGAATAAATCTTTCTCTTTAGGAATGATAAAACCTGACCATTTCCTTTCCCCCCATGGAAACTGGCAGTCCCCCTCCTGGCAGCTCCCATAAAGTGTTTATTGTGCCATGACACTGTGTCACGTGTTTGCACTCTCAAATAGAGCTGGGTTTATGTAAAGCATGCGTGCTACCATGCAGATCTTTGATCCACAGTGAGCAGAGGCTGTTCACAGAGCTTGTAATAAATGGTTAAGAAGATATTTAATGTGTCACAGCTGGGAACAACCAAGTGTGCTGCTGATTTGTTCCATGACAAAAGCAGTTAGGTTAATTAAAACATCACTAAGGATGTTTTAAGGTAATTTGCTTGATTTTTGCCTTGAGATTTAGGAACTTAATCCCTTTCAGCTATCCTGCTTTCTCAATGAGAAGAGCTAATTGACTGTGTCACTGTCCATTTCAGGCTATCATACAATTGGTTCATTTAAATAACTTTTTTCATAGGATTAAGCTCACTTATTTGATGGAGCCCTGAAACAAATAAAGGCTTTCATGGGAATGATGTTAATGTCTGGTCTCTGGACTACAGCTCATACCTTCCATGCATATATTCCACTCTATTTCTCTAGTGGAAAATGGACTACAAGTTATGCAAGCACAATGATATATTCAGTCGCAGAATTGAGTAATGATATTCTTCCTTCTCTGATGTACTTAAACTGTGTTCAAGTGCAGAATAGTTCCTGCACTTTTTAAGCACTTGCTATGTAGATATTGAGGGTGATAAGCACCAGCAGCCATTTCTTGTGCCTAGTAGCATGAGTTAGCTTGTCCTTATTCAGGGTAAGCAACGTGCTTGAAACAAACATTTTCACCTTAAGAACCTTCAGGCATTCTCCTTCTAGTGAGTTTTTGTTAGTAAGCAGAAGGAAATGTTATATGTAGATGAGAAAAAAAAATACAATATTCAAAATTCACTGTACTAGCCAGAAGCTGAACGCACTTAAATAACCGTGCCAAATAAAGGTAACAAATAACTTTATTGTGTCAGGGGAGCTGTTTGGACCATTTCTACAATTTTGTCTGGCAGCCCTAAAGTTAGATGCAGTTCCATATTCCATGAAATAGTAGATTTATGTATCACTGAAGTTGACTCAGGCCTTCATACTTGCAAGATGTGTGAACCCACACTGTGAAATGTAGGATACACACAGACTTGCGTGCAGATATGATCTTGGAGTAACATTGGAATCACATAATGGTTTAGGCTTGAAGGGACCTTAAACAATCACCTAGTTCCATCTTCTTTGCTTGTTATGGGCAGAGACAACTTCCACTAGATTAATTTGTACAGAGCCCCATCCAACCTGATCCTAAGCCTTTCCAAAAACAAATCCACAAATCCTCTGTGGCAACCTGTCTCAGTGTTTCATATTAACCCACCCTCATACTAAAGAACTTTTTCTTTATGTAACTTATTTTACTTAATAGATTCTATCTGATCTATATCTATCCTCTTTCAGTTTAAAACAGGTTGTGTCCTGTTACCACAGGCCCTGATAAAAAGTCTCTCTCCATCTTTCTTATAAGTCGCCTTTCAATACTGAAAAGCTGCTAGTAGGTCTCCCGAGAGCATTCTCTTCTCCAGGCTGAACAACCCCAACTTCCTCAGCCTGTCTTCATAGAAAGGGCTTCCAGCCCTGTCATCATTAGTGCAGAAGAAAGGATGTTGTATTGTATTGGCTTTTAAGCATATGTGCATGTCTTTGCTTAAAATGTAATTTTCAGGAGAATATACTCCTAGAGAAGTTCTTTTCTGAAACTGTATTGACTCTTAAGGGGGAAAAAGTAAAACACTGTTCTAACCTGACCATCAACTGTTTATTATTAATGTTTATTTTGCAGTGTGGAAACAATTAATGATGGCAATTTCCACATTGTGGAGCTGCTAGCTATGGATCAAATTCTATCTTTATCTATTGATGGAGGAAGCCCCAAGATAATTACCAATTTGTCCAAGCAATCCACTCTGAATTTTGATTCTCCGCTGTATGTGGGAGGTAAGAGGATCTTGCTGCTTCTGACTAGAGGTATTATAGAATTTTTCTCTGATAACATGCTTTAAGAAACACATTCTTGTGTTTCTTAAAGAGACTTATTCATTGACATAACACCTCAAGATAAAACTTCGGCAGTTAATGTCAAGAGCTTCAATTTTAAGAAATAATATGTCCTTGAACTACACTGGTTGCTTTTTTATAAATATGTTTATTTTTCATGACTAAAATTTTCCAATTTTCTGCTGTTATTTAGTCTTTTATTATGCTGAAGAAGTGTGCTTAACATTGTTTAGCTGCATGAAGATTCAGTAATGCCTGTTCAGAAAGTGTAGAATGGTAGCATTCTGTTTTGCTCATTTTACATTCCTATTTCCTTGTACTGATATCTGCAGGAAATAATAGCAATGTATAAAGCATGAAATGTAATTTATGTCTGGAGATCTGACGGCTTAGGGCTGATAGGAGTTAGGACACTAGGTAAGAATGTGCCCAGACCATTGCCTCACTCTATATGTCAGGGCTTGGGTTTTGTTTGTTTTGTGAAAAAAAAGGTTTGTTTATTGTTTAACTAGTGCAGCTAAAGTATTTGAAAAAAATTGATCACTTGATGCCATTTACTCTGTAGTACTATGAGTTCAAATACATTGTTTTAACTAGCAATTCCTGATGGATTTCTGATGGGCCTTTGCAATCCAGGTAAAAGTCAGAAAATTCAGCCAACACTTAGTGCCTCCGTACTTGGTAGCAAGTCTGAGTTCTTAGTGATCAGAGATTCAGCATGGTTTTTAAATACTTTTTAAATGCTACAGATTTTCATGTTCTACTTAGTTAAACCTCATACTCTTACAAGAGGCATGTAAGGAGTTTTCTTCTGATCTGTTCTTTCTGTTTAAAAAAATATGTACTTTCTTTTTCATTGTACCTAATTCTTTTATGTCTGAGAAAAACTTCTTAGGCTTAAGCATCTTGCCTCCTTGCAAAAAACTATGCCATCAGTAGTACATTTGTATGATGTACTGATGTCTCCAAATGAGGATTGCCCTGTAGAAGCACATGGCATTTTTTCCTGTGTATCACTTCTGTTTACAAAGCGTCCTATGCCACATTCGGAAGAAGGGGTCCTGGACTCCGATGAGACACTGTGTGCTTGCTTATTTGTACTGTCCACATCAGATTGTTTAATGTCTGCTGAGACCAATTGTGCCACTTGAAAGCTGAGCTTAGTGCAGAACAGTAGTCTTCCTGTCTGTTACAAGCACCTTCTGATGAAATGAGGCAAGACTGCCAACTGTAAACATTTATTCTGGGCACATTCTTACCATTGCAATGTTGATTTTTGACATATGGTTCTCTTCCTTGCTTCTTCACCCTGCAGATCTGTGCTTCCATTAGGAGAATCATACTAATCTGCATCATCATCTTCAAGCATCAGAGGAATAACTTTTGGAAATAATCTTTTCTCTTAGTGGTTTGGTACCTAAGAGCATCACTCTTTTGCATTCTAGTGCATGTTCCTTAGGGAGGTCCTGTGTTTATTCTATTTTAATTCTTCCCATTCAGGCTCCAAACAGACAATTATTTCTGCTGTCACACAAAATGTTGATCCAAAAAATAATGGATACCAATCATAGAAGCACATAGTAACAAAATAAAGGAAAAAAAAAATCAGTAGGTTGTTGTTCAGCTCTTAATCTTTCCTCTTCTTTATCTAATTTACCTGTTTATGATTTTTTTAATTTGCAAGATGGGTAATTTTCACTCTTGTATCTTTACATTAACCATCTTTTTGAGATTCAATATTTTTTTCTTATCCACCTATATCTTGATTTTTTTACAGAATTTCTTTACACATTTTCATCAGTTAAGAACTTAAATTCTCACTAGGTTTTTATGCAGTATTTTTATCTTTGCCAAAGTCTTAGTTTGACACCTAAATCATCATGTAGCTTACACTTACTCTTACCACTTTCCTGCTAAAATGGCATTTCTGATAAGCATCACCTCAGCTGGCAGGCTGAAATTCAGACTCGACAGCAAACCCTTGTACAGTGCGTGCTCTCATTCTCTCATTCCCTCTGTCCCTGCCTTCCCCCTTTTTTTCCTTATTTTTCTTTTTTCTTTTATTTCTTTTTTTTTCTTTTTTTTTCTTTTTTTTTTTTAATGTCACAGTTTGATAGGGATAATTTAACATTACTTTTACCAAAAGTGAGTTATTTGATTTATACCTTTTGGGATTTTTTTTTTTTTTTCCTTTTCCAAGTGTATGGCTCTTTTGTGTGGTCAGAATACACGTGCTTGTTATTTTTCAGTCTTTCTGTAACAAATTTCAGTAAATCATGTTGAAAGTGCATGGCTTTTGTAAAAATTCTTAAGGGACAATCTGTTTCTTCTCAAAAATTCTTCAAAGGAGTCCCAGACATCACTGATACTTCACATTCTTCTCTCAGAAATTAGAGCATATTTTCCTAGTTCAGAGTGGCACCTTCTTTCATGGATGTCCCTATTTCTGAGACAGGTAGAGTATCAGCTGCTTCTCATTTGTGCCTGATCTGTTCTGGCAGCTTCTAGAATTAAATACTTGTTTCGACAGTTTTACTGTGTGACTGTTATTTAAGAGAGACTCCTACCATTTGCCTCCTTGAACAGTAATTTACCTATAGTCAGGTTCAGTGTCCAAAAGCTTAAAAGGGGCTGGGAACTACTCTCTTACCTTGCCAAAAATAGATCTGAAATATTTGTATGTATTGTTTCTTTGTCAGTTATTTCCTAACTGGTAAGGAATCTTTATATAAAAATTATCTAAGAAATATTGCTACAGAATATAAGCAGGTTTTACACACACTTTTGCCTTCTGACATTTGGTATCTTGCTAGAAGAAGCAAAAGTGTATAGGCTGAAAACTTATGCATATGTTTGCATTGTGTATCCAAATGTCTCCCTTATTAGAGAATATAGGCAAAAAAATTTTGAATCATGTCTGATATACAACCTATTGTCTGGTATACATGCTTATATGCTTCCCAGAAATCACATCTAAGTTTCCTGGCACTTTCAAATATAACATCTAGTTCAGCATTGCATAGGTGTGCTTAGTTTTATACACCTTTATTTTTACAAAGAGTAAGTTCAGTGCATCTATTCTGCTGAGATACTTCAAGCATTTGCTATGAGCATTAGCTGAGTGTGGCTTTCAAGGGAGACAACAGGGTGAAGGGGCCTTGATGACTCTGCCCTGTCTCTGGTTTGAGAATATGGCAAGTAGATGTGAGGAAATGGAAACTCATGATTGTTTGCAGTCTGAGTCCTTTAATATAATAGTTCAAAGCCTATTTTACAGTTTGACCCTGGCTGGGTGCCAGGTGCTACCAAAGCCACTCTATCACCCCCCTCCTCAATTGGACAGGGGAGAGAAAATACAGTGAAAGTTCATAACTTGAGATGAGGACGAGGAGAGATCCCTCACCAATTACTTGAAGAAATTAATTTAAGGTATTACCAGTCCAAATCACAGTAGGATAAGGAGAGGTGAAACATTTCTTAAGGACGACTTCCTCCCACCCTTCCCTCCTTCTCAGGCTTAACTTTTTCCCCCCGATTATCTATCTCCTTCCTGAGAGCAGTAGGTAGATGAGGAATATGGCTTATGGCCAGATGATCACTTGCTTCCTCCTCAGAGAGAGGAGTTCTTTCCCTCTTCCAATGTGGGGTGCCTCCCATGGGACACAGTTCTCCACAAACTGCTCCTGCATGGGTTCCTTTTTTCCCATGGGGTGCAGTTCATCAGGAACAGGCTGCTCCAGCATGGGTCCCCCACAGAGTCACAAGTCCAAGGAAAATCTGCCCCAGTGGGGACTCCTCTCTCCACAGGTCCTGCCTGAGCCAGCATGAGCTTCCCGTGGGGTCAGTCTTCTCTCAAGCATCCACCTTCTCCAGCATGGGTCTCCTCCATGGGCTGCATGGGAATCTCAGCTCCAGTGCCTGGAGCACCTCCTCCCCCTCCTGCTTTGCTGACTTCAGTGTCTGAAGAGCTGTTCCTCACATATTCTCACTCCTCTCTGTTCACATCTGCACAATTACTCTTTTGGGTGTTTTTCCTTTATAGATATGTTGTCAGATAGTTGTTGGTGCCATCGCTGACTGGCTTGGCTGAGGCAGACTTGACAGGTCCATCCTGGAGCCAGCTGGACATGGTGGACACTTCTGGCAGCTTCTCAGAAAAGCCACCCCTGTAGCCCCAGCACCACCCAAAGCCTGGCCACACAAACCCAATATGCTTACTTAACTGATAAGATCAAAGAAGATTAGGCTCTTCAACAGCATGGATACAATATTGTTCATTTCTGTAATCACTGAAGCCTAGCGCAAATGAAATTACAATAACCTCTAAATAAAAGGCAGGTCAGCTTCACAAGGTTGCACAGCATTTCTGCATGACTCTTAACTGTTCAGAGTAATATGGAAAATTATTAGAAGTATCAGTTTACATGGTTAAGGAGCAACTATGCAGAACATTGCTGCTTTCTTGTCATTATCTAAGTACCAAAATGAAAATTGTTGATTTTGTCAAGGAATAAACCTATTCAGCTAAAAAGAATATTTATTTTCAGGTAAACAGATCCTTTTTAATGCTCAGTGCACTTTGATTTGCCTTACTTATGAGTCCCAGGACTCCTTTAGGTATTTGTGTATTCATTACTAGAAAGCAGTATCTTAAGGACTATCTACTATAGGTTAATATGTTGGCAATAAGTTATAAGAAAACAAAAAGCAGGGGGTAGGAGTAGAAGAGACTTCGTGTTTACAAGAAAAAGTTTGATAGTAATGTTCCTTCTGAATTATTCTCAAATAATTACACCCGGATAAGTGCATCACATACACCTACTGCTCTAATTACACCTGTAACAACTATAGATTGTAACAGAGGAATTATTCTGAAATGGTCAACACTGGGTACATTTGCATTATCTAAAAGTGTATACACAGAAGTAGTTTGATGTTGAATTATTGTTATTATTAACTGGTTTAGACTGTAATGGCAAACTATGAATGGCTTTTAGTTTTATTTTATTAATTTGTTTTTGAGACATGCTAATCAAAAGTATTTTTGATTTTGGAACCTCAACCTGTTAAACTGTCCTTTCCAAGAAATTTTCTGTAGCAAAACTTCACATTTGAAATGTGTATGCTAGCTCCATTTTGATGCAGTGGTCCTACTAAATTCTTTGGGATTTGAATACCTTAGCTTACAAAAAATGACGTATCAGCTGCTAAATTTCAACAACCTTTTGTTTTTCTGGGATTCAGAAACTGTGTGCTCTCCTGGACTTAAATGCACTAGGTCAAAACCAGGCAGAGCTGACCTTTTCACAGCTCTGAGCTTCCTTTCTGGTCAAGTCTATTCATATCTTAAGTGTGACTTAAGGCACTTACAGGTTCAGAGCTGGTTTACACGTGTGCTTGACAACCAGGACAATTTCCAAAAACTACGTTATTGTTTGTGGTTCTAATCTAAATAGCTAAGAATAATTAATTAAGAAGAAGCATTCATTTAAAAGTGTTCTAAAAATAGAGAAAATGGTAGAGAAAATTGTGAGATTATTACACTGATTATTTGCTATTACTAATTTCCTAGGCATGCCTGTGAAAAATAACATAGCAGCTTTACGCCAGTCACCAGGGCAGAACGGCACGAGCTTCCATGGTTGCATCCGTAATCTGTACATCAACAGTGAACTCCAGGACTTCAGAAATGTGCCACTGCAAGTGGGAATTCTGCCAGGTTGTGAGCCTTGTCATAAGAAAGTCTGTGTGCATGGCACATGCCATGCTACCAGCCAGTCAGGCTTCTCCTGTGAGTGTGAAGGAGGATGGACCGGACCACTCTGCGATCAACAAACCAACGACCCATGTCTTGGAAATAAGTATGTCCTTCCTCAAGAAAAAGCAGTTGTATAATATGCATTTAAGTCTCCTGTTACGTGTATTTTTTTCATAAAAGTTTACACTTGCAAGAGGCAACAATACCTGGGCATGTAAAAATGAGAACAGCATCCAGGTTAGAATATATATTCTTTCCATAAATCTAATGAGGGAAAGCCCCCAGTTTAGGGGAAGAAGATTCACACATCTCACTCAAGTTCTGCCTAAAGCCTGGGAGGTGCTATTACAAAATTCTGTATGGGCTTCTTTTGTAATGAGATGCGCTGATGCAACTGTGGGTATGACCCTTGGCACAAAAATAATTTTGAAGACGTTGCAAATGGAAAAAAACCCTATTTGCTTGTTTTCAGTTCTATAGAATGAAGTAATAAAATTATTATTATTATTATTATTATTATTAAAATAATAATAATATGAAAATTTATACAATGGACATATCTAATATTTTATGCTTTCAGACTACCCCAGGTTTTAGCAGGAAAATAGATTTCAGTCTTTATGGTGAACTTCTGTTTCAGTCTGCGTGTGTTAATTCTATTTGAGCAGAAAAAATTATTTTAGATATTTATATGTGTCTAAAGAGAGTTTTTTTTATATAAATGTATGCAGATAGAAAAAGATATGTATAATTGTGTATATGATAGTATTGATATCTATGCATATTTATCTCTCAGATTTACTGTAGAGAGAGATTCAGTTTGGGTTCATGGACTCCCAGCACAAGAAGATCAGAAACTTCAGGAGTTCAGTTATTCTGAATTAACTGATCTTGGGCAACAAGATGTCATTCTTTTTGTCCTTACCACTCCACTGTCCTTATTACAGCTTGGCAAACTTTTTTTTTTCTTGATAAAGCAGTCCTGCTCAAATCTTTTGACTGCTGCTTTTTCAATGCAGCATTTGCCTCTGTAACTTTTGACTTTTAAGGACCAGTGGCCTAAGTTTGCTAAGAGATTCTAAATATGATTTTCAACTCCCATATAAAATGATGTTTAAATCAACTTTTCACATAGTGTGTGCAGAGTCTGACCCTTTAAAGTTTTATACTGCAGTTACCATGCTTTGCAACACAGTTTTCTTTATACTGGTTATAGACTCTTTTAGTACCTTTAAGTTTTGAACTATTCTCAGAGCTAGAGCCGTCACATTTTGAATGATATCATTATAGCATTTCATTTTTATTGGTCTTTTTCTTAGGCTGTCCTCTTTCACAGTAACTTTAAAGAAAAGTGGTCACAACAGGATAAAAAATGCAAATGTGACTTTATACTTCAATACTTCATGATTAAAAAAATAACATCAAATTGTAGCCACAAGTTCTACTATCAGAAAAGCCAGAAAATTTCTTTAAACTGTCCTTGAAATATTAGATTCTTCATTGGTTTTTATAACTGTGCAAATTAGCACCCAAACTGAGTGTTTTTTTGCAGCAAATAATAAATTTATCATTATCAGGTGTAGGCAGTATCAAAGAAAGGACAGCAAGTGAGCACAGCATTAATATTTTGTTGGCTCTTTAAAGTACTGCATTTGTTGCAGCTGTATATAGTGCTGTGAGCTTTTAAGAGAGAAAGTCAAACCATTTTTTTTATTTGGAGTGGAAGAGAGCTTTGTTGTTCTTTTCTTCCTGGGAATTCTAATTCTGTATTTCTTGATTCATCTCTAAATTGTCTATTGAATAGATGAATTTTATCCAATACAGTTTGACATTGTGCTTTATCTGAGCAACATAATTGTCAATGAGATTTTTGTTTCAAAAATATAGGTGATCTTCTAGAGATCCCTGCACATCATGAAAAGGCTTAAGACACATTTATTTTACCTACATCTAGGTGTTTGAATTCAAAATATAGTGACCAAAGTTTTTTCTCTAGTGAGTAAAGGAATAAGCACATTTCAAAAGAATAAATTAGACAACCTCAAGTTGTCTGATCATCCTCTAGATAAGCTAATTTCTCCCCTGTGTCTGGAGCTTATGGCAATTATACATCCAACTTGAGTGCCTGACACAGGTACCTAAAATTAGCTGAGATGAAACTGTGCCCGAGAGTTTGCACTTAGCTTGATGTTCCTTTCAGTATAGTCTGAAGATGAAATTTAGAGCTTCAAAGAGCAGGTGGAAACAAAACTATGAGAGTTGGCATTAGCTAAAATTTAATCATCTTCTAAGTCAAAGCAAAACTTTACCAAAGATCTTGACACAGATTGCTTTGATATCTAAAGCCCATATAGAGTATCACAGGATGTCAGTGCCACCTGAGTAACTTGGTAGATCAGATGACCTAAAAGTGGATGTTTTATAAATGGTGAAAAGATCAAATGCTGAACATAATGCAAACAAAAGCTGTCTGCCCTGTGATACTGTCTAAGCCTTCCATTTTGAATTGCTTAATAAGAGTCTTGGAATATCAGACTTCAACCAGGAACAATTTTTAATTTTTGTAGAGAACATGGTTGCTTCAAAATACAGACTAACGAAGAAGTTGCAGGTGCTTAACCAATTAGTTTTATATTTGCAGGTTTTAATCCCAAACTGGTTATGTTATCCTAAAAATTTCAAAATGAGATGTTGCTCTTAATAGACTTCTTTTAAGACAACATGCAATTTTAGATGAATTTTTGCTATCTTCAAATTGAAACAAATTATTTGGTTTAGATCAAATGGAATTTTTCTATTTTTTTATCTCAGTTTGAGATAAATGAAAAAAACATTTATTTAGGTGACTGTTGTAACATACTAAGGAGGTTGTGAGTTCTAGAGTCGTACACTATAGAAAGGAAAAACATTAGAGAGCAGAAACATCAGGAAGGGTGACTTGTGTGTCAGGATTGCACTCCTCCCCACAGAGGAGTTTTCACTGTGATCTCCTTAGGAAACAGTATGTAGATAGAATATTTTTCTATGGAAACAACAGTTAAAGAGATAACATTATTTTTGGAAGGAAGTTATTGATCCTGTGCTGCCAAATGAGGAAAGGGAAGTCATTTTTGTCCAAGTCATTGGTGATGGTTTCAGAAGATGAAATCCCCTAATGTTCAGCTTACAGCTAGGAACAGGTAATTAAGCATCCTCCTTTTGGGAAACACCATGTGTTCCCATGCTACTGTACATCAAAACTTAGCAGGTCCAGATTAACTCACAATCATTTTTGTCTTAACAACAAGATTTGAGCCTGCCACAAGTGTTTATCAAAGCTCAACTGGGAAATGAGTTGCTTTAATCACTTTGGGTGAGACTTGATAGAGGTTTGGTATGAATTCTGGGTGAGTGCTGTTGCCTTGCAGTGAAGCACAGACCTGCCTCAGACATTACACGACCCTGCTACTTGCAGTTGGCAATACAGACTAATGTATTTGAAGGGAAAGCACAGAGAGACTACTATTGCTTGAGTCAGAATAGTTTCTCTTAGGAAGTGCCTGACCTGTCTTTGTGCTGGGAGCCCCATATTTCATGAGTGACAATATGGAGTTTCTTTTAAATGATACATGAACCATAATTTCAGGTGAGTTTCTTTTTTCTTTGGCTTGATTTTGCTGTGTTCTTCTCAAAAGCATGCTTAAAATTCAGATAGACAGGAAATATTATTTTTAGTAACTGTGGCCTGTAAAATTTTTCCATAACACATCTACAGTGGCTATTTTCTGGTGAGAGGGAGTTCTATACTGCAGCTTGTTTTGAGTAAACCTGCATACCAATTATAAACCACTTCACTGCATCTCACTGAAAAAGTCTATTAGAAACAAAAGCAATTTCTTCTGAGTACAGTCCAAAGTATTTGTAGTTAATGTTGCTTAGCCTGAACTTTGCTGAATAATTTATTTTTATTCTCTTGGGCTTGTTTCCCCTGTAGATGTGTGCATGGTACCTGCTTGCCGATCAATGCATTTTCATACAGTTGTAAATGCCTGCAGGGACATGGGGGAGTCCTCTGTGATGAAGAGGAAATGCTGTTTAACCCCTGCCAATCCATCAGGTGTAAACATGGCAAATGTAGGCTTTCAGGACTTGGGAAACCATATTGCGAATGCGGCAGCGGATACACGGGGGACAGTTGTGATAAAGGTAAAAAAAATTAATTAATATAGTTCTGGTCTTAGAAAATAGGCTTTTTTACTAAAACATGAACAGCCAAGCACATGAACAGCCAAAAACATGACCAATTTTTTTTTCCACTACACGCATTTGTTGCTTTTTTTTCTACCATATGAATTTATCTTGAGAGAAAAATCAAGCCTTTCCCATGAATTTGTTTACATTTTGAGGATTTTTTCATCAAATGTTTTGCTGTGAAAACATTTCTTTTTTTTCTTTTTGCCTTTATTCAGAAACACATTTTTACTATATTTAACTATTACCTTTTACCTGCTATATCTTTCTGTATTTATTGTTTCTCTACCTTCTGCAACTGAGAAGCCAAATCCAATGATTCTGCTCCTAGTTTTATCACAAACTCTACTTTTGACCTCTCAGCTTCAACTGATTTATCACAGCGAATTATGCAGGTGAGATGGATAAAAACAGGATGACTTTTCCCCCTACCTTTTCTTTTTTCCCTTGTCTATCAAAGCTCTCCCTCTCCCTCCTTTTCCCTTACCCCAGATGGCATTTATTTGGTATTGTACATAGATGTGAATAGAAGAATACAGTTGTAGAACTTTTAACAGATGTCTCATTTTTAGCTGCCTTTATACCTCAGTAATTTATGAAGTTAGCAGAATGTAACTTATGTTAAATAAGAGTTTGAATAACATTAAACTCCAGGTCTAATAAATTAAATTGCATGCTCTCTGAAACGTTTCCCTGTGGTAAACAGAACCAGCTGCAAGTAATGTAGCAACAGAAGATGTGTATTTTTATAAAAGAGGAAAAGATTTAAGCTTCCAATTTTCTTGTCATTGTAATAGCTTCGTATTTATGGTTTACATATACATAGTATAAGCTTTACCGAAAATACAAGGTATAGGGAATGAAACCCAGCATTAATCAAATTCTGTTCAGTAGAACCACTAGTTTCCACTTCACAGTCTCAATCAAACTTTAAAATATCAATCCCAACTGCAAATAGTAACGCAGCATCTTCCTGTGTTACACATTCTTTGACCTGTGTCTCAAAACTGTATCTCTTATTTTAAATGTTGTTTCCTGCAGAAATCTCTTGTCGAGGGGAACGAGTCAGAGATTACTACCAAAAGCAGCAAGGGTATGCTGCGTGCCAGACGACCAAGAAGGTATCGAGACTAGAGTGTAAAGGCGGGTGCTCATCCGGGCAGTGCTGTGGGCCACTACGGAGCAAGAGGCGGAAATACTCCTTCGAGTGCACGGACGGGTCGTCATTTGTGGACGAGGTTGAAAAAGTGGTGAAGTGTGGCTGTACAAATTGTCCCTCCTAAGTGTCCCTGTCACACTTGTCTTTTGAAAATGTTGTATACTTATTGACTGTGTCGGACTAATTAATGCTTCATAGTGGAAATATTTGAAATATATTGTAAAATACAGAACAGACTTATTTTTATTATGAGAATAAAGACTTTTTCTTCATTGAAAAAAGATTCAAGTGCTTGAACTGAGACTTCTCATACCCAAGAAGAGCTTTGAAGAAAAAAAAAAAAAGACCTGGTAACATTGCAGCAGAGATGGGAAACTTTAACTGCTTTTAACATGGATTCTTCTTTGTAACATGCTGAAGATACACTGACACTACACACATGTGACTTTCAACTTAACAGCTCAGAGATAAAATACTGACAAGAACAGGAGGCCTGTTTTTTTCACTTTCCTATCAGTCTATTTTATTGTCTTGACAGACCATACCAATCATTTACCTATGGATGAGCCAGCTTTATGAGCAAAAATAATCAGATTATACAGAAATAACAATGGTTTGAAACACATTTTGTCTTTTGGAATTATTAAGCATCTTGAGAAGATGGGGTCTCATTTAACGAATGGGAAATGGGAGATACAAGAATATACTATAATCCTGAAATCTCCTGATGATGTGTACTTTTATGTCAGCATGTTAGTTAAAGAAGCATAAAAAGGTGTTTATCTTCCCTTTTACAGTATTAATTTTTTGTAATATAAATGTTCCGGGGATGATAAAATAGATTATTGATGGATAAATTAGTAATAATATGGATTTCTGTTTCTATGAGTTCTAAACAACTCTATACAGTATTGGGTTTCATTGAGAAATATTTATTGTATCAAAGTACATTGTACTTAACCCTTTTAGGCCATCCCTTTTACTGTTTTTCAATGCTTTAATATATATTAATTTATATTTGTCCCAGTATTTTTGTAATTTTTTTAAAGGACTTAAAGATCAGGATTTTTTTTTGCAATAGAACTAACGTAGCATGTAATTTTGGGGTAAATGTTTTCAGTCTGTTTTTTCCTTTCCATTCCCTTTTACTTTTCCTTAGAATCTGACCACTTGGTGTCACTGAATAGAAAGTGGTGACAATTTGCAGTTTCACTTATAGCAGATATTCAGGAGACCTCCCAAGAACGTGTAATATATTACAGAAAATGTCTTTACACTAGATGGCAATTGTAGAGAAGTTAATTTTCCCTATATACAGTACCTTCAGAAAATAAGATGGCGTGTAGAAGATAGATCTTTATAAATTAATATTCCCATGGAGCTCTTTACCTTTTTTATAAAAAAGAAAAAAAGGCTGTGCTATCAAAAACTGTGATTTTCCCCAAATAATAAAACTACTTTACTGCCCTAATGTTCCCCATGTTAACATGTTGCTGCTAAATTATAATGTAGAACTGGTAATCAATAGTGGGTTGTGTTCTTCTTTCAGTAAAACCCAGGGTACCCTGTAAAAATGCAGATGTTTTTTCAATTTTATTTTATTATTTTTTTTACAAAAAAGTTAGATGTACATGTGTAATGCAGTGTGCTTTGTCATATTTGGACTGATATCAGTAATGCTACTGATGTTTGTAAATTAAACAGATATTTACTTCATTAACAGCTTTTATTTGTATTCTTCTGAGAAGTTTAAATTGTCTAGCGGCCTTTAATTAAACATCTATTGCAAAGAATATTTGGTGAAAAACAAAATAAAACCCAACCCTAAATCTAGTGTATTCCTTGCTGAAAATCAGAAGAAGAAATTGACTTGGGATTATTACACCTACGGGCAGTGACATCTGAAAATGTCTGTGCATTATGAACTCAGATGAACTTAGACCAAAACTAAGAAAAAGACTTATAAATAAAGTACACTGCAGGAAAAGGCAAATTGAGTCAATCCTAGTGCTTTAGTGTTTATAAAAATGGCAGTTTGACAGTTGTTCTAGCAAGTAATTTGATCCTTTAGAGGGATTCATTTTCACTAATCTTTGACTAAGTATTTTCAATTTAAGCAATTAGATGGGATGATGCTCAACCAGGTTTATCTCCTCTAATATATTTTTTACAAATAATTCTGTGTCTATTTTAGAATTTGTCTAAACATCCAGTGAAACGCTGTTTGGTATGAGGACTTTTTTGCAGTTTTTGTGACTGCTAAAAAATCTGCTGTAAATAGGGATAGCTTTGAGGAGAAAGATACATTTTTGCCTAACAGTCCTTTAAACAGTATTCTTGGATATGGAAAGATCTCTGGAGCTCAAAGTCCCTGTATCTGGATCTAGATTGCTTTCTGTCCTCATATTTACAGAGAAAAATGAACTTTGCAATGGTATTCAAGCAATACTGGCAGCTACTGGTGATCTTGAGGTCATCAAGAGAGGGACATTTTGTGGTTTCCAAGCAGAGCCAAAAAATCCCATTAGAATTGAAAGAGAGAAAGAGAGAGAGAGAGAGAGAGAGAGAGAGAGAGAGAGAGAGAGAGAGAGAGAGAGAGAGAGAGAGAGAGAGAGAGAGAGAGAGAGAGAGAGAGAGAGAGAGAGAGAGAGAGAGAGAGAGAGAGAGAGAGAGAGAGAGAGAGAGAGAGAGAGAGAGAGAGAGAGAGAGAGAAAGAAAGAAAGAAAGAAAAGAAAAGAAAAGAAACCCAACACCCCAAAACCAATCCCAGCTTTGTCACCTGCCCCTCTGAAGAAAGACAAGGCACTTACATCAAGTGGTGATTCAGCTCTCCTCAGCCCCCTTTCTCACCACCTCAAGCATCCTCAAGCATCACAAAGTGCCACTGTGCAAGACAAGAGATAACTTCCTCAATGCGATGGGTCACTCTTAACACCTTTCTAATGCCTAAACCAAGTTTCTTGTAAATCTGCTATAATAGGCTGCCTTGTACCTGTATTCCCCAAAAGGGAAATGGGGATCTGAGGGAACTGTTACTTTAGGTATCACTACCATAGTGGAAAATTTAGTTCATTGCAGAGCTCTCCAGATACAGGTGTTCATTCAGAAACATAAGTCATGCAGCTCTTAACACAGAGCTTAGGGATTAGGTTTTTCTCTTGTGTCTGCTACCTCCTCTAAGAATCACTCTCATACAATCTGTTTTTAATGTATTGAATAAAATCCATAAAATGCATTGGAGATGAAGGATACGACTCAGTATAGTGGCCAAGTTCTCACTTCAGTTTAGTACTACATACAATTAGAATTCTTCTTTCATTAGAAACTAAGAAAAATAAAACTTGAGATTCCATCATTTTCTGCCACTGTTCTTAAAAGCTGTAGTAAAGGGAAAACTCATGAATACTGCTGAATTTGTACTGGTTCACACACTTCCTGCTGTCATCTCACAGAGGACAAAATTGTGAAAGAGCATGAAAAAAGACCATTCTTGAATAAAGCTAACGAAAGACATTGCTCTTTTGTTAACACTGAAAGTCAGTTCCGAACAGCAGCTACCACACATGGAACCAGATTCTGCAGTCTGTGTTAACTTTTCTGGGGCAAATGGATATTTGAGGGATAAAAACACTATTCTAAGCAAATCAATGGTAGGCTATGAACAAGCTTTGAGAGATACAGTTAATTTTATAAGATTTATTGTAGTAACAATTTTGTCTTCAGGATACTTTTTATTGCCATAGGGGGACACCATGAGCCTTAGTATTACAAGAAACCTTGTAATATGAGGATGTTCTGGGTAGGTGCCACAATGTAACACTCATATGATGTTGTGAAGGCATTTGCTTAGAAAGAGGAGCATGTAGAGGTTTTGGAAATGACAAGTCTGACAGACCTGATAATCCACAGTGTACTTGCAGGGAAGGGAGCAAGGCGGTAGAGTAAGTGGATTGTCACCATGTTAGTTTTGATGAGAGGATGACTAAGATGTGGTGACTAAGGTGATGACTAAGAGATGAGAGAGAGAGTGGTATGTTACGGAAAGGAGAAAATGTTTTCTTCTTACTCTCTTAAAAAGAAAATGCCCAGAAGTTTTGGAAAACTGTCAAGTCTTGGGGGCTATTTGTATTGAAGCTCTATTTTGGGAGCTTTATCTATTGCTGCTTGAAACTTACATGTTTTAAAAACCCCTTTACAGTTCTGACAAACACACACTTGATATTTCTGTCTTGAGTTAACCCTATTATTTGAAGAAAAGTGTATCTTTTCAAAGCAATTCAAAATCCCATCTTTTGGTTCTTTTCTTCTCCTTTTGAAGCGTTATTCCTGCAGTGGCTCATTAGGCATGCAAGTGTCTGTGTTTCAGCTATCCCACCTTACAGTGGAAAGCCTGGCACATAATTTCAGTTCTCATGAAGTGCAGCTCACCAGCTGAGCCATTCAGGATTCTTGGTTTTAGAAGTATCTATATACAGAGCTGGTACTTCCAATCTATTTAAGATTCCTGGAGTAAAAATCAGAAAATCATTGGTAGTTGTGACTATGTAGGAGTTGTCAAGAGTACAGTCAAACTGAAGTGTTTGCCTGCGTGCCTGGAGAGCCTGCTCTTTCACTGTGTTCTCCATGTCTTGTGTTCCTGGGAGAGTGGGAAGTCATGCTCATCCTTTCTAAAATATTTGAGTAGAGGGATTTAGTGTCCTTCTGTAAATAAACTGTCTAGGCTGGAAATCATAGGCTTCTTTGGCCCTCAGCCAGGTTAAACTGTGTATGTATACCTTAACATCAACCATCATCTTGGACACCAACAGATCATGATGTTAAAAAAAAGGAATAAATCTTGCTCTCAGTTTAATAAAACACAGATGGGAAAAGCAAACTAAACAGAGAGTTAACAGCTCTATTCACTAGTCTCCTGGGCTCCATGTGATTAAATCAGAGTTGGAGGGTATGTTCCTGCTGCTGCTGTTCTGGCCAGTGTCCGTAGGGGTGATGGCCAGCAAAGAAGAAGTATTCTGTCAGACCTGCATGTCATTTGTCAAGCTGAGAAAAAACAGTCATCTCACTGAACAGCAAGACTTCTGGCTATCCACAGTCCCAGCAAATACGCTCCAGCTCTACAGCATGCTGTAGGAATTTTGCTCAGCTATGGGAACGGGCTCTAAAAGTGCCTCCCAGATCCACAACTTCATTTCAGAATGCTGATCTTAGTAGTGTTTTCTGGTCTTTACAGCTCCATCCTTTTATTTCGTTCCAGTTAGAGGTAAACTCCTCTAGTTCTACACATCCAGCCTCAGTACTCTCAATCTCTGCCCTGTACTACTTACAGGAAATTGAGACTTGGTTTTTTTGTTCCTGTTTTATGTATTCATTAACATTTGTAGAGGGATCAGAAGACCTGCCTTAAAGAAGGTTATACATCCAGATACAGAGATAAAACATTTTAATGGCCTTTATAATTCAGAAAGTTAAACTAGCTCCTCTGAAACAATCTGACAGCCATAGAGTGAAAAAAACCTACTTATTTTATGGATTTGTAGACTTACACCAGGGGAATTGTTATCTGTTTTTGTCTGCTACTACTTTTGCTTTTTTAAAAATTCCTTTTAGGATATTTTCCATACCACAAGAGACAAGTAAAGATAGGATTAATGTGCCTGGGTTGCTTATTCTGACATTAAAGTTCCTTAAAATTATCCAGTAGCCTTTCTTCAGGATATTTTTCTTCCTTCTCATAGTTTTTAACATTCTAGGCTTCAATCTGTTGTTTCTATGAAACTTTGTCGACTTTGTTTGCTTTCCAGAACAGATTTTATGCTTCCAGAGAGAGGAAAAGGATACCTTTTTTTTCCCTGCAGCTGTGCCTAAAAATCTCTCACAGAACATCTTTAGAAGTATGTTTTCTTTCAAAGTCCTCTGAGACTCCATTAACTTGAGCTAGTTTTACTGCAAATTTGTTTAGTTTTTTTTCCTTTTGCTTCTGATTAGCTTTATTTATTTAATCACATTTATGTGTTCCTACTATGGTAACAGCAATAAGAGGAGTACCTCCTGACCTGTGCTTTAGAAGTTGCTTTCTATTTTGAAATAGCAAGTTTAATGAGTCTGAGGTTTACCCATTCTCTTTTCTCTTATTTTTTTTTTCCTTGTTGTTCTTTGTTTTGTTTTTCACTGGATCTCCTTCCCTAACATTTCACCCATTTTTGTGTAGTTTTATGCTTATTTTGTAGAGGAAAGGTAAGAACATGAGACAATGTCAACAGTAAATAAAGCTCACCACAGAAGACAGATCTACACAGAATATCCACAGTAAGATCATGTGGCACAGCACATTTTCCTCTGCACAAGAAGATTCTTTATTGCTGTAAATTAAAAAAAAAAATTAAAAATGGCAAACAAAAAACCATCATGAGAAAAAGCAAGGCATAACTTTGAAAAGGAGCTTAAATGCAAGAAGAAAAAGGTTTAAGTCCCAAGTGATCAAAACTGTGCTCATCATTCATTATCACAAACCACAGACCAACCGTTGGCATTCATGCTTTTTCTCCTGCTCCAGGCACTCCAGACACTACTTCCTTCCCCTTTCCCACCTGACTCCAGGCCTGATTGTGCCTGTCATTCCCACAGCCTTCCCAGATGACACTTCTTCCTTCCCATTTGCAGAAAGTCACAGCAATCACCTTCCTGCATGTGCCTTCCCTAAGATAGCTTGAGGCATCTAGTCAGCGAAAACACCATGCTGGTGATGGAAAGAACACTCTCCAAATAATTAACGTGAGCATTTCAAAATCAAGTATTATTTATTAAACTGTTATGGCAAAGTGCTAGTACCAATCAGTGGGATCTGTGGCTGTCAAAACATTTAAGTAATAAAACTCCCACTCTGTGCATGACATGGAGAATTATGCTACTTTTTCATTCTGAAAAGCAACCTGTAACCAGGTTAATTGAAAGGAAGGGCAAAGAGACCTAGAAGTCACTGAAAATCTTTCAGCAATCACATGCAAACAAAAAAAAATATGCCCCAATTTGTCTGTTTTGTTTGGGTTTTTCACTAAGAGAACAAAGAGTAAGCATTCCAATAGGTAAGGCATGCATGTTTGGGAAATAATGCTAAAAAGCCATCTCTGGCTATATCAAATTTTGGGCAGCGAAATCACAAGGAAATTAACTGCTGCAGTTGTTTGTGAGTAACAAATACAAACATGTATTTTCAAACTTCTGGAGAAAGGACACTTACAGCCCAGAAAATAGTGACCAGCTATACAAGTCATCCTACTTCATGCAGACATGAAAGGACTGTTTGGGAATGAGTTATTTTAGCAGAAGTGATCACAGTTCATTTCTATTTCATATGGTAATTAACAAGCTTGTAAAATGCAGGAAAACAACCATATTAGATGAGACAGAAGAAAATATTAAAGATTTAAGACATCTAGGGCCAGATTCACTGTAGATTCAAGCAGCTTCATGCTGTTTGAGTGATGCAAAGCAGCTGTAAACCCAATTTAGCTGGCCTGGAGCCACTGGAGCTCTTATCTGCTAAAAGAAAAGGAGTTTTCAGTGCACCAAACCTGGGTATGGAATTGTGGTCTGTCCTGCAGCCTATTAGCTAAAGGAGCAATCACTTGTGATACTTGGGAAAACCTTTGTGCCCCTCTTGATCAGCTCTGCCCTGCTGCCCCATTTAACTGATGCTGAGGATCTGTGGGAAAGGAGATTGCTCTTCAGTGCTGTGTTCCAAGCTCCAGGGGAACAAAGAGAATTGGCAATTCCTCTTCAGCAACAGCACACAAAAATGAAAGACAGGAGGTCTGTAACCAAAAAAATAAAATTAAGTACTATTGTAGTAAAACTGCTTCTAGTGAAGTCATTTCTTGAAGTCATTTCTTTTATATTCTCTCTTAAAGACTCACTTAATTGTGGCTCCATAAGAAAGCATTATGGAAAACAGATTCTTCTTGTAAAATCTTTAGTGTGTGTGTGTATGTACATGCATGGATGTATAAGGGTAGAAAGTGCATACTTTTTTTTGTTTGTTTTTCAGGATAGGAACTTATTTAGGCTTTTTGGTTCCCCTGAGCAGTTCTGAACAGCAGCAGGTATGATTAAGAATTCAAGGTGACTGACAGTGAGGAGGTTTGACCTAATCTGTCTTGACTTTGCACTCTATGCATTTAAATGCAGCATGTCTGTGTGGAACGCACTGTAGTTCACTGGGGTACAGCATATCTAATTTAGTCACATGCATGTACTGAAATAGCTGTGTGCACATGGAGATCACTTCGTTTTGGGTTTATTTTTTTTTTCCAGTTTTTAGCCAAATTAGAGGATCAAAGCCAAGTAAAACCTTTTGACTGTAACTTGAAGCCACATGTAATGAAACCAGATAGTTTTTCCTTTCTGATGTAAAGTCTTTCCTGTTTTCAGGCATTACTATAAACCTACATCTTGGTCCCGTCTATAACTTGGTCCAGCATGGATTAGCTTTGCAAACAGTTTGATGAATCTGGGATGATTTATAGTTGGAGGTAGAAACAAAACAAACAACCTAAAATTTGGCCTGCTTTACGCTCAAAATCAAGTGTAACCTCCTACTGACTCCTTTTGGATTTTTGTGTCTTTTCAAATCCCAGAAGGAAAGCATCCCACTGTATCCTGGATCCAGCATGAAAAAGATACTGCAGTGGTAAATGTAAAAGTAAGCTTCACAAATACCCTTCCCTTTTCTGGTAAATTTCCATTTAGACTTAGATGAGGCATTTATACAGAAGCAGATTGAGGAAAATATTTCCTCCTTAGTACCAAGAGCTGAATGTACTCATCTTTGTTCAGAAGACAAGAAGTACATTTATCAAAGAGCAGCTTATCCATGCTATCCACAAACTTGTTCATTCACTTTTAATTCCACTTAAAAGGAAGAAGACAAATACCAGCAGGGATCTGTTTAGCTAAAGGAAGTGTGACATTCAGAAAAATCAATAGGGATTTGCAAAGAGAGCGTGGCTTAAACTTAGCAGTGAAAAGAATGTGAGTTATAGAAGCTCTAAGGGTTCCTATTTCCTATCTGCTTCCAAGTCTAGTGAGTCCAAATTCAAGATATGTCTTCAGCGAATAAGGTGATATCTGTGAAGAATATCCTATGCCTTTATTTCATAATATGGATTCTTTCAAAAATGTTTGTTTACTGGGTGGTATTTTTGTCCAGAAATTGTGCTGGCTCTTGGTATTTCTACCTGTTACCACTGCACCTGCAGCGGGTGACACTCTTATCTGGGCCAGGCCATCTTTGCTTTCGGCATCAGCAAGCAGAAGGGGAGCAAACCAGTCCCACAAGAAACAGCTGTGCAAATGCCTTAAGCAAAATCTGAGTGAGCAGATGCTTTGCTCCTGTGGACTGGTGTGGGTAACACTCTGTCCCACTTAAGGGAGAAGCGCAAACAAAGAACTGATTGAAGTTTGTGTATTCCAGTATTTGGCCAGAAGGAATGGAATATTTATTTTGACACACCTTCATTCCCATATAACTAGCAAATAAAAGTATAAACAGTCACAAATCCTTAAAAACATAACACTGAAGGTTATCTCTGATTCTTGATAAAAAAAGTATTTTATGAATACAAATAAGATCACAGAAGTGTGACCCTATACAAGTCTAAACTCACAATTCTTTCCGTTATCAAACTTTTACTCCTGAGCTAAGAGGATTTCAGTCTGTATTACATTACAATACATTCAACATTTAAAGTATCTTTTTTATTTAAAGGTATCCTAAGCAAGACATCCGTGCTTATGTTAAACAGGTCATGTTTCCTATTCTCACTAATGGTCACTTTCAAAGGATAGATGGACAGTTGAGGCTCTGCAACATTGTCATGAAATCTATCCACACCTTGTGTAAGGTCAATCATGCACAAACACATTTAACCGATCTTTAAAATACACATGAATCCTTTAATTCATTCTAGATCAAAATGCTGTTTTTCATCCATTTGAGGCACGAAAATGTATATATAATAGATTCAGAAAAATTCCACATAATTATCCTGGTTGGATGTGAAATTTCCTTCAATCTTTGATCTATAATGTAGTAATGTGTCAGCTCGACCAGAGTGGTTTTATGTGCAGGAAATAAGACAAGCTGAGTAGCTTCATGGTTAATTGATTAAAAGGTTCTAAAGAAGGTGGAAGATCAAAGAGCAACTTAATGGTTTTATGTTACTCTAGAGAACTGTTGGTCCACTTGTCTGACAAGACTGACCTTGGGCAATGAAGTAACAGGCAATTAAAAAAAAAATTGCAAAACTAAAACACAGATCATATTTATCTAGTTCGGCATCCTTATTTCTGTTAGCAAGTATTAGGTGGCACACCCCAGTGCTCTTAAGACAGCTTCATTTTGTTAGCCTTTTATGCTATGTGATCTAAACATTGAGTACACAATAACAACAATACAAACAAACAACAACCCACCCCAAACCCCCACAAAATAGAACAAACAAAAAAAACCCAGAAAAAAACTCAGAAAGTCAGAATTGTGGAATGCCATGCCATTGATTAAAAATCTATGAAAACAAACAAATGTCAAACTAGAGCTGAAGGACAATTCCTTGTAGATTCCTTGGTCGGTGGAATCACTGAGCTCCCTCAGTGTCTTCTCTGGCACTTGGAATTGATGACAGCTCACAATTTACCAGATTGGCTCATCTTAAGAAATACATTAGGGAGTGGGAGCTGCTCTGAAGTAATATAATTGCATCAAATAAAGGAGATTTTTTAAAAAATAAAGCATTGACTCCTAAAGAAGAATTTAAGAAGGCCATTCTCTAAATGACACTTTAAACCACTATACTTTCTAGTTACTCTGTCATCACTAGGCCATTCAAAACTCTCATGAGCACAGTTTGCTTTATGTCTTCTGAATACAAGCACTATACTTACATCTAGGTAAAAGACAAATACTAAAAATTTCAGGGAAATAATGGCAAGAACTGCACAGAAATTCTTTCCACAAACTGCACCATAACCAGAATCCAAATTTTTCTGAGTTCTGATAGAGTGTGGTATTTTCTAGCCACAACTAGATAATATTTTGCTTTAATTGAACAATTAGGACAATCAGTTAAGACACCAACACTAATAAGAGTGGAGTTAGGCTCAATCTGGCACTCTATTCTATTTCAGTCTGCAGTGCTTGAACTTCTGGAAAATAGCAGTGCTTGCAAGCCAGATGCAGCCTCCCCTTCATGCAGAGATGGCTTCATAAGTCAAAGGCACAATTCCACTAAGAATAAATCACATTTTTCTCTTCTGTATTAATCTTGCTCTCCCCAAAACCAAGATACTCTTACCTCGTTTTCAATGCATTTTTTTAATGTTTCTATGGATAATCTTGTCCCTCCCCAGCAAATTCTCACCTCATTACTGTGAAGCAAGCAGTATTACCACTGTTTCCACCCCAGCAAAAAAAGATAACTCATTCTCCAGGTATTTATCTTTCCTTCAATATCATCAGGAGACCTTGGCCATGTGGCTAGAGGAATCACAAGATGCCCACCACTCAGAGCAAAATTCTGAAGGCATCATTGAATCTGACAATAACTTCCGTTGAAGGAAAACTATTTTGTTAGGATACACCTAGGTGAGGACTTGGATAGTCTGAACTATTGGAAAGAGACAGTCACAGGAAATGTCACAAGATGCAGCATCTTTGCAAGGCTCCTCTCATCTGTGGATTATAAATAAATTAACACATCTGACCAGTGTGTTAATTACACTGTTCTATGCTTTATCATTAATGTCTTCTATTTACAGAACAGGACTTTTCAGGTCAAGGAGGTAGAAGTTCCCTGTTGTTCTATTTACTTAAAACAAACAAACAAACCCCTACTACTGCTCCTGCTGGTCTGCTTCACTTCACAAAGAAGAATATCCCACTTGAGCTGACCAGCTGACAGCTCTGCTAAGTACCTGATAAGCTGCCTGTCCTAGTCACCACTGAGTGGGAATTTCAGAGCTGTGTAATGGGATTAGCTTTCCCACACCATTCCCAGAGAGCCCATTGTTGAAAGAGGAATGGTTTTATTCATGGGAACAAGTCAAACACAAACCCTTGGCAAGTCAAAATAAGAAAAAATAAACAAACAAATGGAGTTTTGGCAGAATCTGGGATTTGCCCTATTTGAAATTTCTTTTTAAGCTGATGAAGTTGACTGATCTGGAATGGACCACCGTAATTACAATAGAGCTAAAGAGTAACTCATTAAAGACTCCTCTTTTGTTTTGATAAAAGATCTTTCATTACCTCAAAGCCCTTTCCTTCACAAAGATCCTAATAAAAACAATGGCAACCCATCAATATATCTTTGGGATGAGAGGGAAAAATACTAACTGCTAAACTTTCTGTGGAGGAGTCTTGAATTAGTCATTTTGTAGTTTTGCAAGTACAAAATGCAGGGATTTTTTGTGATTTAAGGACATAATAATTTTCAATGCGAAGATTCCCTTTATTGGAGTATAAATGGTGCCTTGAGGGCACATAACAGCATTGAATTGGGCCTGGCAGAATCAGTTTTATTGTATTCTACTGTGCAGAATCAATTCCTTCAGTAAAATTGTCACATAACATTTTTCAGCCTGCTCAAGTTCAGTTTTGTTATTGTAAATTACTTTGTAGCTGAGAGGTATATCAAAAATATATACTTAATACTGTCTTGAACCTTTTATTGCGTAATCTAAAACTCTTGTTTGTTTGCTTGTTTTGCTCTAGTCACTTTTGTGGCTTGTATTTCCAGTATAAGCATTTTTCACAATTCTTTTCTAAATCTCAATTGGATTTCCAAATGATTAACAGTACCCCAAAGAGAGCCATTGGAAATTCTACTTCCTGTTTTGTTTTTCTACATCTGTGGACCTGATGTGTTTCCAGTATCTTGTTATGAACAGATTGTCACTGAAGGTTTGATTGTCACCTCTGCTCTTTTGGTGCTTCTATTTTTCACAGTGAACCTGTAGCCACATTTATAGTTAAAATATCTGTACATGTGCATTTGGACCTTCCACCTCTTCAGCATGGTGAGCCTCTTACAGTTTTGTTAGTGATTATATCTTCACATTTTTTGTTTATGCACCAACCAAGCAGGTGGGGAAATAGGGCATCATGTGAAGTTACAAACTTCACAAACTGTGAGGCTGGGTGAACACTGCTTGAGCAGAGGTACCACTGTAGGAATTAGCAAAAAGGTTATGCTGTGAAGACACACCAGCTCAGCTGGAATTAATTTGGGAAAGTCTCATACAATATAGTGTGATTTTAAGTCTGAAGTATCTCAGGATCTTGCAAAAATAAGAATTTTCTCTTATTAAAATAACCATTGAACTTTCAGATTGCACAGAGGATTTCTTGTACTTACAGCCCGCACACCAGGAACTGAAGAAATGCGTCGCTGAGCTGCAGTTAATAAGCCCAGTCAGAGCTTGATGAGAGCTAATGAACTCCTACAGCTTCTTGCTGACTGTGTGGCACCATGCAGCTTTCTTGCCATCCTTTTTTTAATTTCAGGTCCAGGGGTGTGGTGTTGGGTAGCTGCTGGCATGAGTCCATAGGCCTTATTAACACCAGAGCTCCTGCTCAGGGCAGTGCAGGCACACAGTGCCTCTGGACCCATGTTGGCTCTAGAAGCACTACGACACTTGTAGTTAGTTGCTCTGTACCTAATTTCACAGCCTCCCAAGCCCAGCTGATGCTCAAAACCCATCTCCCAGGATTTGCTCTACTAAGTGGTCAGGAACAGCTGTAAGAGACTTAAAGGTCATAATTGCCTCAGTGTTAAGATCACAGAAGGACTTTGCTCACTGTGACAAACTGTATAAAGAAGCAATTTCTCATCTGTGACCACCAAACACACCCCATTCTGAACATGTCTCAGTGAATTCCCAGATGTTTGGGCATTAAGTTGAGCTACCTGACTGGAACTTGATATGAGATAAAGGTGGTACAATTGTCCAGTTAGCTCAAATTAGGAAGAGGTAAACAAGCTGGGGGAGCACTGATAAAGAACACAAAGAATCCACAAAGAAAACAAACTCAGCAACTGTGCTGAAATTAACTTTGACTGTATCCAGCAGGGAGAAGACACAGCCCACCGGGTCAGAAGAAGAGGAAGACTGAGCATGGGACTAATTAGCATTGGAAACAAGGGAATCATTTAACCAATAGAATAAGAGAACTGTGTACCCAATGAGAATTGATTCCTTTGTTTCCTAAAATGTATAAGTGGGGAGAAGTTTTGAGTGATCTCATCATCCCCACCACTAAGAAGAACAGAAGAAGACCAATGGGATGATTCATGGGTGGTGATATCTTTCTACTTAATCCCACCACTTTTTTCTATTTCCTTTGTTGCAGTGTGCCTTTTAGGTCATTTCATATCCATATTCTCATTTTATGGTTTAACCCAGCACACCCCTGTANCCTTCTATCTCTCTAACTCACATTAACTGTTAACTGAAATCCATAGAATTGACTTCAGCCTATGGTGTAGTTTGCACCTTAGTTGGGGTAGAAGCATCTCTCTAATAATCATAATAATCAGATCTTAACTGCAGCACTCCCGAAAATTGTATTTGTACCTGTAAAATTGAAGGAGATAGTAATATAAGCAGGTTTTTAAAAGCACACATATCAGAACTAGAATATATAGATATGTTTGGGACTGTCAGATTCAGACAAAGAGCAATGAAATATCTAGTGCTTGCTTGTCAAAACAGCGAACTAATCTTTTTTCATTTTCCTTGTGATAAGGTCCAGTGTCCGAGAGTACTAAGAAATGAAATATTACTGGCTGACATGTTGTTGTAACTGAAAGACCAGTTAAACCACAAAAACTAGAGTAGGTTTAAATGGTCACTGCCTCTTCAATTTAAGAACAAACTATTAAATAAATTCCTAACTACTACTGTCACTATCTAAAGCCAACACATTAAAACAATTGAGTGTAAAATAACACTTTAGTGAAGAAGGATGGTATAAAATATTATTATTTGAGTCAAAGAAATAATATAAGTTTTGAATAGCCTTTTATGCAGCAGTCATTGCCTCTGGTGGATGATTAATATTCAGCAAAAACCACAGAGAATTAAAATATTTATTCGAACTAGAATGTATCTAATCAGAATAAACAAAACAAATCAACCAACCAAACAAAAAACCTCCAGTTGGTGACCTAATCTTCTCACACAACTCTCTGCTTTTCTCCTCTACTTGGGTAATGCACACAATATTAGCCCTAACAGATACAGTCCTCTTGGGACTGTGCAAGGACACCAGTGAATTTACCACTATTTGTCCCTCATTGATTGTTTTGCTTTCCACAATTATAACACCACTCTTGGCTGAAGTCATCTTTAAAACACTATACTAGATTGCAAAATTGAATTCCACACTAGAAGTGCTCATGGGATCATTGTGGAACTGCATTCATGGCATATATGCTAAATAAAATGGATGGATACACAGAATGGAATAATACTACAGGACTGAGTCTGCATTGCTCTCAAGAATGTGTTATACGAATATATTCAGTGTGGCACTGCACTTCCTAGACTGGGCTGGTAATAAACATGGTGACATTTCAGTTTTATGGATGGAAATCTACACAACCAGTGGCTGATAGGAGGATAACAGGAGAAAACACTGTGGTGTCTTCTTTGTGCAGTAAAATGTATAGTACATGTATAGTGTGAATCAGCTGACAGTGATAAAGCACACTCTGGCCCACTGCAGAATGAAGTGCTCTGCATTACTGTTTAGAAAAATTGCCACAATTTAAACTGCAATTTTACAGAATGTCTAGAAAAGTTAAAACCTAAAGAACTTTGGGGCTTTAGGAACAAAGAGAAGGTTCTAACAAAATTGAGATTCTGAGAAGTGACATTGTATTTTTTATTATCCGGTCAAAAAACCTAAAATATGTGGGATGCCATAAACTTGGACTGCTCATGATGCAACCTTGAAAAATCCAGAGCAGAAGAACTGTTTGACAAGAAATAAAATTTGTTGATAGCAAATACTCATACAACATAAAAAGGTCAGGGTGAGCTGCGAGACTCCTTGTCAGGCTACTGTGAATACTAATAGTCTCCTGAGATTCAACAGGAGAATTCCCCATGAGAGAAATCCATTAAGAACTACTGAATATGCTGCAGTCATCCCTGGCTCAGGATGTTACTGAATGGCAAAAGGCTGAAAGCTGGGAGAATACTCATGAGAAGTGTTATGTACAGTTGCCTCAGTTCATGTAGTCTTCCCTGGACACCCTCTTCAGCTCTCTCAGACTGAACACTCAATGAACAGACCCTACGATGCATTAATCTTTGATCTCCCCAGTGTTAAATTCAGCAGAAGTTAGACAGAATGTGCAATAGCTTTAAAATGATATTTTTTGTGAGATGGCAAGTTCACAGTATTTAAATCCACAGTTCTTTTGTGAACAGAATTACCTTTCAGACTAGAAGATAGGAAGAGTTGTACTGGCCACTTGTCCATACCTTGTCTCATGGCAAATAACTGACCTGGCAGGCTCTTGGGAAATTTCCTCTTTGCCTCCCATTGTGTGTATCTGTTAGTGTTTATCCTGCAGAATCCACCAAGTTTCCAGGCTCTTGCATTCTTAGCCTTTCTGACAAAACCACTATTCTTTTGCACTTGCTCTTGAGATTAGTTTCACATCCCCAAGGACATCAGCTTGAGATTCTCCAGCCAGCCTACACAGGCGTGTACCTGTGCTGGCATCCAGCAACAACAGGGCAGTCTGTAGCTGAACAGTGAAGTGAGGTACTCATTCCGCACATTTGCCCTTCCCATCCTTTCCTTTCTCTTCCTCAAAAATACACATGCTCATAATCTACCATTTCAAGTACAGACCACAGAAGTCTACTAGTGCAAAAGATTCTCTCCCTTCCCCCTTGCCCCTTTTTTCCTCTATTTAATTATGTAGTTTCTCTAGCCTCTAGTTTCTCTCACCCAGTAAAACTAAAAGTAAAACTATGGAAAACCAAGTTGATATCTGAATTACAGGAGCTACAGGTCATGAACAGACAAAGTCTAAAAGTCTAAAAGATGTGAGTTTGAAAACTTCGCTGTGCTCTGCTGCCATCTCACCTCCAATATCCTCGTTTTTACTTCCCCCCCTACTTTCTACATTCATTGCATTCTTTCTCACTGCAACTGCAGTGCACTGTCCCCCTGTCCCCTCTCCTCCCCCCACATCCCAACGCCTTTCCTGGAAAGAGCCTTTCTTTCCTTTTTTTTTTTTTTTTTCCTTTTTTNTCAATTCATCTTCCTCCAAAATCCAGTGGCAGAGCAAGAGACAGCAGGGCAGCCTTCCTCCCCCACTTACTACTCCTGTCTGGGCAGGGACAGAGGGGATGGTGCTGAACCACTTTCTGAAATGAGAAAATATGAAAACTGTTGCTACCATCACCACTGCTTTGATTCATTATTATTTAGTTATGACTGCTACCACAGTTCACCACCATCACTACAGCCTGTACTTCTAGGCTGTTACTAGTTCTGAGACACCACCTTGAATTGAGTATTTATGAACCTTAAGCTTGTCTTTCAAACCTCTATGTCCGAAGCAAAGTTATTTTTCCTGCCATGCCTGGACTTGTTATCTCCAGTGCCAGCTGCGCTTGCTGTGTAGGAGACATTAAATGCTTTTATGATGCAGTACTCCTGAGCTGTCCGTGCCTCGGGGCACAGCCTGATGCCCTCCTGCAGCTCCCTGCTATGTCTGATCCAGCCAAAGGAATCTCACGGACTCAGGCAAAAGCTGAAAGGTCTGTAAATGTTATGAAACACCATGTTGCACCTAGCTACAGTTTCTGCAGAGATGGATTTGGTTAGTCAGCACAGTTAGACCTCTTCTCCAGTAAGTTTTCTGCAGATCAAGTAGTACCAAGCACATAGGTTTATTCCTGCTGTTGGGAAGAAAAACAGAAAAACAAAACCCATACAAACAAAGGGGGGAAAAAAAGCCCTAAACAAAAACGAAAGAAAAGAAAGGGGAAAAAAAAGACAATTAAGGGTAGAAATACACTTGTTATGCCTTGTGAATTTTTATTTATTGGCATTATGTCAAGGGATATAAAGTCCAGTAAACATGCTAAACTTGCTCGTATTTAATACTTTACATATTGTTACTGATCTGTGCCCTAGAGTGGGTTAAAACTGGTAAAAAAAATTCCTATCAAAGAACACATTTTCTCTGACAAGTGAACTATAAAATACACTCTCATTTTACAAGCTCCTCTATTTTTCCATCTTTGATATTTGAAGTAAAGGAAAACTATGATTTTTCCCTTGTTTGTTCCTCTGAATGGAGGCTGCAGAATGCAGAGCAGCAGCTCTCCGGGAGGAAAAGCAGAACCGGGAAGGAAAGAGAGGGATTCATTGCCACCGAGTGGGAAAACACAAAACTGCAGCGTGTGTCTCAACTGGTTTGGGGTTTTTTTCTCTGTCAACTCTGATGGGAAAAACATGTCAATCATCCCTCTTAGCAGCACCCTGTAAATTAGGTGCAAGTTTTCAACTTTGCTTAATTATTTCCCTCAGCAGAATTTAAAGCATATTTGTCCTTCCTTAGAAATTTAGTAGGGAGGGTTTTTTTTCCAAATAATTACAGAAAAGTCATCTAGTGACTACAGTTAGAGCTCATTCATGTCTCTCTCACATTTAAAGAACATTATTCAATGAGAACTTTTTTTTTTTCTTAAAACCAAATTCCAAGTTCAAAAAATCAGCAGGGGGAGAATAATGACATTCTCTGCAGGGCAAAGGAAAAGGCCACACTACTAATCTTTTTATTTGCACGGGGTGGCATGTATCATATTAGATAAAAGTATCTGCAATATAAAATAGTGGTGAACATTTCTCAATGCTCCCAAAGTTGTGAAAAAATAATCATCCTTAAATATACAATCAATTTTTAAAGGTAGATTCTGATTTATAATGAGAATCTGTTGTTTCTAGTTCTTTCACTTTTTCTGTGATGTGGGGTACTACTTCATCTTCAGGATTACTATATTCACAGATATATTCTTTCATTCTGTTTCTACTTAAAAATACCTCCACCTTTTAGTGAAAAAAATAGTTAATAAAAATTTAGACTCTGGGAAAATTTAGAATATCATTGCTATGCCCTAAAGCAATTGAGAATAATACTTGGATGTATCACAATGTGTTTGTCAGGTTTGAGAGGCAGCAGAGCCTGGGTTGAAGTCTGTACAAATCAGGAAAAGAAGACTTTCCAAAACCCAGTGAGCCTTCTAGCACTGCTTTCAAAACCTTTTGTTAGCTTTGAAAACGTTGAGAATTGTGAAATTCAGAGAATTCACAAATATATATTCAACTCCCCCTTTTCTTTCCCTAGCTGTTTGTCAACTAATTTTCTCTGAAACCACAGCTTTTTTCCTAAATATTTTCCATGAGTTAGTGGTGGTCATCACCAGGTCAGCTTTTTGTGAATCTTCTTCTTAGCTATTTAACTATGGAAATACTCTGATTAAGACTCCTGAGACAAATTAGGAATGAAGGTTCAGGGAGGTAGGAAATCAAGTATCATGAAAGTCAAATTTAGAGACTCAAAGAAATGGAGGTTCCTAATTCTCTAGTTTTTGAATATAGTTGTGAGAATGGAACTCTGTAAAAAAGCAAAGTACTTTTACAGAAGTAGCTGTGATTTTGCCAGCATCTGGGTGATGGAATTGAATAAATCGTCCTTTCTGAGCAATTGGCATCACCAGAACTGGCATCACCAGAAAAAGCAAATTCAAACTGCCATTATTGATGGTGATATGAAAAGTTAAAAGAATTGGAAAAAATCCAAGTCCTGACGTGTCTCATTTTAATCCTAGTTTCATTTTTTAAGGTAGTACAGTTCATTGAAGGATGGGTATAATTGGTCTACTTTAGCTCCTGGTAGTACTAGCTATCTACAAAAGACAGGAGCATAGGTTCTGTGTGTCCATGGGTAAAAGATGAACACCTGTGTAACTGAATCACCACAGAACTGCTCTAAACACTTTAATATGTAAAGAAAAGAGGACCAATGATGAGTTAGCATCTCTGTACCTACATGGACATAAATTTCTCTGACTCACTCAAGTATTCATGTTCATGGAAAAACCCGAGTTTCTTAATAATTTCATTTCAATAATATAATAAGATCAGCAGCATATACTTGAGAGCAATCAAGAAGCCTGGTGTGGAATTTAACTGCAGTTGTCCATGCAACACTATTTGATTGTGCTTAGCCTTGCATCTTCATCCATGAATCACACCCAAAGTACCATGTCTGCACACTAACAGCACTCTGTACCACGTTCTCTGTGATACCCATTAGGAATCTCCTTCAGCTGGTAAATTTGGGGGTCTTACCTGTATGAATTTTTGTTACTCTGAAACATTAAAACCTGAAATTTGCTGTGGGTCAGTCTGTTTCTTGGGACCTTGCCTCTGGGTTTTATGCAGGACTTTGATCTGCTAACCCAACGTCCTTACAGCACCTTAGCACTTAATAATGGCAACCAAATAATTTCTAGTGTATTACAGAAAAAGAATAAGCTATCCAGTAGAATCAATGAGCTGTTATCCAGAATTGTTCAACTGAAGCGATGCTGTTTCACACCAATTTTCATTGAAGAGAAAAGGGCAGATTCACAGGTCCATCAACTTGACAGGCACTGAATTTCTAAATTTTCTGGAGAAATTAAAGGAATTACCCTATACATTGAGGGAACATATTTTGCTCTTTTACTGTTCTTACTAGGTTGCAAGTTGTTGGCCCCAAACTGTGGTTAAAATTGCACTTGGTTTATTAACTTCTAAAATAATCCCAAATGAAAATATGTGTTGTGTGTTATTACATGAATATTTAAGACTATAGTAAGATGTAAAATGAGTCAGGTTTTAAGTCTGTTGTTAATCTCTTTCTTGTTATTAGAAAAATATAACAAACAAATCAGCATAAAGCACTTATTGTCTAACAGGAAAGCTGCTACAAATAGAGAGGGAAATGTTGACAATGCAAATTAATTAAATTATGACAAAAAATAAAGTATCGCCTCCCTTTCTTCCACCTTCAAAAGCCTACACTTGTCAAGAAATATTCTCCCCACAATTTCTCAGCTGGCTCTGGCAACATGCCAAGTCCAAACCATGCCAAATGAATTAGCTTAACAAAGGTATAAATATGCTCAGACAAAAAGATCTCACACGTGACTGGTTTATGTGATGTTCTTTCAATTAGCCATATTCCAATAAGCCTCAATTTTAATTTCATAAGCCTCAGAATTCATTTGGCATTGGTGAATTCTCCTCCCCTTCAGTAATTAACTATTTAGGTGTGACTAATGAAAAAAAAGAAGTCAAATTGCATATTGGTTTTATCAGCAGTTATAGATAATTAATTAATCATTGGTTCTATTTAAATTGGTTGACTATTATTATGAAAAAGTTAAGTAATCAGTGCTGAGTTAGCTTTCATTTTCATATTCTATATGCTCAACTGAACACACTCACAAACATATAAGTTTCTTTTCATGATAAATACTCTTTGGAAATGATTCATATTTTTGTCTTTATCTTCAAGCATTTAGGAAGGTTTATGGCAGTTAAACTTAAATACATAATGAAGAAACGTATAATAACTGGAGCTAATGCTACACAAATATGCAGTAATATATCATTATATCCTATTATATCCTATTTAACATTACAAACTGGTATCATCAGCATGAAGAAAAACGCTAAAATTTGTCATGCTTTGTTGATCCATATAGTGATCATACATTATTTTTCTTCTTAAATTGTCCATCCATCAAGTATGTTTAAAATATCACAGACTAGTTCCTATTACAACTATCAAAAACTGTAAGACACAGTATGAAAAACATTTTATTTTAAATAAATATGTTTTATTATAAGTATTTTCACCCATATTCCCCATGTCTATATTAAATGAGAAAATCCAAGGCCAGTTATAATAATGAAGAAGCCACTCTAAGGAGCAGGGGATTTTCGAATGGGTAGGAAGTGTAATAAAGAGCATTTTAAGATCATACTGTAGGAACCAGAAGGGACTGAACATGTCTTTAAACTTAGGACTTCTCTTTTCCTAACTCTGAAAATATCATGCAGTTAGAAAAATGTATCCAAGGATACAGTTTCATCCTATCCTTCCCCAGGAATTTAGGATCATTTCAGTCTGTATTTTTGCCATGAGGGAGGATCAAGCCCACCCAAAACACCAGGCTGCCTGCGCTGCAGGGGCTGAGCCTCACCACACACTCAACACCCCAGGAACAGCAGCGCTCCCCGTGGTACCATACACACCGCAGGACCGTGACACTCTTATTTTGCAGTTTTCAGGAAAATGACTGGACTCTGAACTAAGCCTTGCTCCTGCACAGAGTCTGGAGTCTTACTTATCGTTTTACAACCCAGTCGTTTCTGTGCCTCCGTGAACTCAGTGGGAGCTGCTGACTCCACGGAGCTGATCAGTGGGGTTTTGCTTCATGCTGCACAGCAGTTCATACCTCCTACTGACTCAAGAATTGTACTGCTACTTTCTGCCATAGCTGTGGTCTGTTCTGTACTCACAAAACAGCCATAGCAGATACATGTATAAAATAATACTGAAACACTGAACTAAAAATAAGCCTTGCTCAAAAAAAGCAGATTGTTTTTTTTCTCATCCTGGAAATGATCATGCTGCTTTGCCTTTTTAGTGTGATTTTCAAAGATTTTCATGGTCTGCTTTACAAAGATGGGATTTTTTCTGAGATCATTTATCAGTCCATAAATTTTTTTGATAAAAAGACATCCATTTTTCTATTGCCTTCAGTATTGTGGAACAGTAAAATAATTCTGTTAAAGTACTATAATGTCTCTTGAGTTTAGTTAAAAAAGAAAAAAAAAAAAAGAAACCTTCCCTTCTCCAATATTATTTATAGATATTTTCTTTCCATATTTCCAAACAGTCTCTTGCACTAAAGCATTTCAGTGGCACTCAATTATGCAACCCTATTTTAACTCTGCAAATGCAGAGTTTTGACCCACTATTATTGGCAGATACCAAGTATTTATGTTGGATAAATTATGAAATGCCTGCGTTGACCAAAATCTAATGCCAATGGCATTTTTCAAATAGTCCACAACTACTTCTCACCAGTGACTGCCAATTTATTTATTATATATATATATATATATATATATNATCATAGCATACAAGGTAGGCTAATAATAATAATAATATATATATTTTTAAAAATCTATCTTTTAATCTCCTTGTCGCTGCGTATGCAACAAGCACTGAGGCTGTTTGGGCTGCCGGCGGCCCGTAGTTCCCCTGGCAACCGGCAGGAAGCGTCGGCGGTGCCCGGAGCCCGCGGGGAAAGGGGACGCCGCTGCCCGGAGCTGCCCGGCGGTGCCCGGAGCTGCCCGGCGGTGCCCGGCGTGCCCAGGGAGCGGGAGCCGGGGGCGGGACAGGGGCCCAGGAGCGGGGCGGCCCCCTGGTGCTCCCGCGGGGTCCCTGGATGTCCCACGGGGCACGTGAGGGCCGGGCCGGGGGTCCTGTGGGAACTCTCCGGAGCTTCTCTGCCCGAGCCTGTCGGCGGTGACGGCGCTCGAAGCCACTCGTCTCCTTCTGCCTCTGCACTCCGGGGAAGTTGGCGCTCAGCAGGGTAAGGGAGCAGCCTCGCCTTTCAAATCCTACTGACTTCCATTCGGCCTGCCTTAAGTGACTTCTAGATCCCGAACTCCAGGCTGCGCTTTTCCTCCTTTGAAAGTTGTCTCTTAAAAGTGCTTCTCCTATTTCTGTTTAAAGTGTTGCTCCTTTATTTGAAGTCTGTTATCTGCCAGTAGATGGGTCACTTCTGTATCAAACCTCGCTTGTTTGATTCGCGGCTGTGCTTCACCTGTCTGATCTCTACAAAAACGTGTGACCCTTCCAGCTCCCACTATACGAGACCATTCATCTCTGAACAGTGAGACCTTGTGAAAAGTACTTTTTCTGCTCGGTGCTATCTAATGTACCTTAGCACGTATTTTGATTACTTGGAAAATAAAAAAAATTAAATACATCTGAATTACTTCTAAATACTTTTCTGAGAAAAATATTTTTGTAGGTATTAGTAAGTTGACTATTGTGAGCAATTGTACATTTCAAATTCTGACACAGATAGCACTATTTTTTGATACATGCGGCTACTGTCAAGAATTTGGCTGCTGTTTTTATAGTATGAAACGATTTTGATTCTTAATTTTCTGACAGTTAAAAATTTGTTTTCTAATGCTAATGTGATCAGAATTTTATGATTATAAACGGACATATAAAATCAATAGATTTATTTCTATATTAATGTTTTCCCTTTTGCTTCCATTTTATAAACAGAATAGTTCCGTTAAGTGTCATGTAAGTTTCTGTGAGGTCTGAAGAGAATTAATTGACTAATTGTGGTAAATTATTTCTTTTAAAAAGACTTTCAGTGGAGACAGGCCACATTCTGGAACTGGGAGGAAAGAGAAAACAAAGCGTACAGTAGATGTACTGATTTGAATCACTAGTTCTGATTAAATCATCAGTCAAGAAGTATTGATTAGACTTTCAAGTTTAGTTTTGCTTTGTATTTTAGCTAATTTGCTAATCATTATTATATGTTGTTTCACAGCATTCAGTAAAACTTAGGTACTTCATGTAATTCTTTCCATGAGTCATAAAGACAGCATATCTACACGTGCTGGCACCTTATCACTTACCAGAAACAGAAGCAGTCCTAAAGATTTCATAGTGTAGATGATGACATAGGTACCTGACTGGAAATCCTGTTCAGAGGGAAGAATTAGAATAGCCAAGCTAAACAAAGACTGCACATGCAAGGGTCTGGCAGAGATTAGGGCAGGTGGCTGATAGAGCTGAGGGCAAGAGAGTAGCATTGCAAATCTGTCTCTGATTCATCCTCATCTCAGTATTTGGCATTTAATCATGTGTCATCAAGGGTGATGGTTGGACAGCAAGAACACTGCTCATCCCTGAGGAAATGTTTATTTCTGTGTGTGGCTTCCTATTATTTTAATCTCTGTATGGTGTGATTTCTTTTTCACTATAGGAATCTAATGTCTTATTTATTAAATTGGTTTTTTTCATGCAGAATACACCACAGCAAAAATTACTAAACATTATAATATTCAAAACTAGTGGTTTCACGCTTTATAATTTTATTAATATTTGAAATCTTGTAATCTCCCAGGAATAATTTAGATTATTCATTATAGTATCAGACTTGGTATGGTAAATAGGTAAAGAATTATTATTTTTATTAGGGACACTTTCACCTAATTACATACATTTGTAGTGACATGTAGATGGTGCATTGACTTACAGAAGATAACGGTACTTAAATCAGTTTTAAGGATGTAAACAAAGTTATTTTTGCAGTCTTTTTTAGAAAGTACTTTAATTCTTCTTAGTGGAATTGGAATTAATTTTCTCTGGTTTTTTTTTTTTTTTTGCTGCCTTACATTTCTGTTCTCATCTCTTATTGATTGTGGTTTGGGTTTTGTGTCCTGAATGTACTTGCCTCATTCCTGCATCCTGGACCTTCCTCAAATTGTTTCTTTCCTCTGATGTAACTGTACCCAACCCTATTTGACTCTGGGCTCTTCTGCGGAGTCCTGTACTGCTGCTCAGATTTCTGTAGGCTACCCTAAGAGCAGACTGTATCTAATTCACTTTTGCTGCAGGTCTCAAAGAGTGCAAGTTAGGAGGAGCAGGTTAGGAAACGTGTGCATTCGAAATATGGAATGACAGGGCTACTACAATTGTCCTATTACAATTGTCCTATGCCTTATGTCCCATATATAAGAAGGAGCATCTGTTCCCTAATGCACTTACTCAGATTTACTTGGACAATTGTTCGTTCATGTCAGTCTTTGGTCCTAGAGATTCTAACCCTTGATATTCTGTCATATAGGAATGATAAGTATTTTATGTTTTTAATTATTTTCCATTTTTTTTGTAGGAAGCAATGTTCTAAGAATGTCATCAGGCATCCAAGTAAAAAAAAAGACTGCAGCACAGAAAAGCAAGATATGTTCTCCAGAATCACAGCCAAAGCCTAGTGACAAGCTGAATCCTAAAACTATTGATCCAGTATGTATAGGTGATGGTGGTTTTGTTTGGTTAAAATCCATCTGTGGTTTGAAGAGTTTTCCTTACTTTATGAAATGGCATGCAGGATATGCTTCTTATGGTCCTATTTTTTAAACTGAAATTAAACTTCTGTTATTGATCATACATACCTTATCTTGTAAGCCCAAATGCCTGAAGGTATGACATTGTTTATTACATTTTTTATAAAAATGTATTTTGGTACAGTTGTGGCTTGGATGGTAACCATTACTTTTTATGTACTATTGCCCTAAAAATAGATTTAGAGCTAAACATTAAAAAGGTTTTTTTTTTTTCTTCTAAACTTTGGCACCTGCCGCTTTAGAGAAACCTATTTCAATTATGCAATGAAACCAATAAGCAGGTGGCATATTGAAGGTATTCAAGGTTTCATAAAATCTGGCAAATTAACTACTGGTGAGCATTATTTGAAGCTCACAGTTAACTACTGGTGAGCATTATTTGAAGCTCACAGTTACTGAGACTATGTAATCCTTCAGGAAAAATTTGTATTCTTGGGGAGTAGTAATGAAAGGAGTTGTTTATTTCATGGAAGTCCCATGCCTGGAGAACTAGCATTGAATGCATGAATTACAGTTCACCACTTGGCCATATAATTTGACAACTAGTAATGTCACAGGCTTTTTGGAAAGGGAATTAAATGCAGAAGTACTTTGCTGATGAAGAGGCTGAATACTTTAATGTGGGCATCCTTTTTACTTGAAATCTCTTTGCAAGTAGCACAATGATGGAAATTAAGCCATGAAGACAATTCTGCTAATCTTAACGTAGGTTTAAACACTCAAAAGATAAAAATTGAAATTTCATGGTATTTCCTTATGAGTGCTTTGTGATAAGGTGTATTATCTGGAAAGCAGCATTAAATGATCATGCTAATAAATAATATAATAGGTAATATGCATAAGAAGAATGTATATGATAAAAAAATTTGTGCAGCTTTTCCTTGTGTGAAGGTTCTAGTTTCCTTCTCCAGTGTGTTCTTCCTAGATTGTCACCCACTATAAACCTCCCTGTGCATTTCTAGTGCCCTCTCACCATCTTGCCCAATATTTGGTGTTTCTCCCACATCTTCCATCATATACTTTTGTCTATACTCAGATCAAGATAGAATTGCAGTAAAACTGCCTTCTGCATGTTACCAATATAACAAGAGCTTCAGGGAAGTGGGAGCTCCTTGATCTGCTTAGGAAAGAACCTGTAAGACTTTATTATTACCATTTGCTAGAAAAAATAGAAAAATAAAGTGATTCAATCAGGAGACCACTGATTGTACATTTTTATTCATTTTAACGACTGCCCAGACTGATGAGTCTTAAAAGCAGTTTTCACATAGGTGTATCACTTATATGTTTTCCACTCCATAGCTGCAGTTCTTTTTTTGATTTGTGTTAGAATCATATGATTAAGTTTATGTTTTGGTAAACTTCCATTTTAACATATTCACAGTAGCTATAAAACATTACTGTTATGAATAAATAATGCTTTTTTTTCCCCTGTCTTTACAGTTTCGTGCTTATTCTCAACCACCATCTGCATTTTCTGCTATGTATGCTAGAGGTGGCATTCCATGCAGGTGTGTTTGGTTTGTTTCTTATTTTTACTAAACATATTACAAAATACACCTCTTCATGTTTCATCTTTTAGTTAGGTTTTTGACTCCATTCAGTTCTGGAAAACTTTCTAATACTTAACCCTTTTCAGAGCAGAAAGCAACTTTCCATGCCTTTGAAATTGTCTTCTTTCGGTTCATTTTTTATGCTGTATTAATATCAAAGCCACATTTTTAAAGAATAGTTAAGTAGTGAACACTTGATTTCCTAAAAGTCTTTCACAAACGATTTTTCAGTTAATTGTATTTACTTCTCCCAACTAACAAAGATATTAAAGTTAATGCCATTTTAATAAGTAGACCTTGCACAGCGTTTTTTATCTGAAGTTAGTAGTATGACAACATGTTATTGAATATTCCTATTCTATAGTTTTCAGGCATATCGAATATTAAGAAAACTACTTGCAAGTAAGTTTAGGGTATTTTAAGTTACTTAGATATACATTTGCCTAGACAATAATTGTTCTGGTGTTTTGTCACATGGATGCAGAATTACTTTACAAAAATATAAGCCATCGTTAATAAGATATACATGTAAATAATTGTATAAAATAATCATTAGTACATATTATTAATACATTTATTTGTATCTTAGGAGTAAATAGGAAATTCCAATATGATCTTTCTTCAGTGTCAACTGTATTCCCTTACCCGTTGCTATTTGAGGAAAATGTTTCTTGATGTACTTATCAAAGCAAGTAACTTTGCAAAAGGAATATCTTCTGTGTTGGCATAAGAGGCATCTATAATTTTTATAACTTCTTTTTTCTGATTTCTGTCTGATTAGGAGGAGAATTTTGAAAACTGCCATATTTTGGGAATTTAATATAATTGCACTGTTAACCATTATACATATACACAGGTTGGAATCCATGATCCCAGAGATCTTTGCCAACTTAGTTGATTCTGTGATCCTATAATTTCACTAAGGAGAGCATTATGAATTGAGATTGTGTATATAATGTAGGAATACAACAAACAAATCGGTGATACATTTAAAGCAAATAGTGCTTGCAATAAATTATGTATGTTATTTTGTTAAAACTTCATTCTTTTATAGGTTAGTGCATGGATCAGTAAATCACAAACTGCAGTGGGATTGCCCTCCTGAAACTGTTCCCTTTGATCCTCTTCTTTTAATATTGGCAGAGGTAAACTCAATTTCTTGCAACATTAAGCATGCAACTATTTCCTAATGGCATATGTCATTTTTTAACAATCTAAGTTAGCTAGTTTAGGCTCAGCTACTAGAGAAATAGTAAAAAACCCCACTTGTGATGATATTGTATGAGTGAATATGGTCAAGAACATTGCTATTTGTAGTTTTTTACTTAGAGCTTTCTCGGAGAGCTAGGTAGAGCTGTTTAATCTTCAAGACACTGATCAAATGCAATACTGCATCTCAGATGAATGAAATTTGTGGTTTTGCAGATTCTTTTGTAAACTAAATTGTTTTGCTTATTTTTGTATATAAAGCCTACCTTGTGAAATAAGAATGCTCTCCTCAATAGACTGAACAAGTACAGTGGAAATAGGATCTTGTAAATAACTGGAAGAGAAATACTATACACGATGTTGAGGCTTCTGTTTTCTCAGAACCATCTGTGACATTTATCACCAAATACGTTCCAGGTGTCTAAATAAAAGCTGCATCGAATGTCACAAGTAGAATAAAGTGGATATACTGAGGTGGCTTGCTTTCTTTTTCCTTTTTTCCTTTTTTTCCCTGTTTTTCCTTTTTATTTTCTTTGTTCCTATTTTTCTCTTTGTTTCTTCTTTTTTTCTTTTTTTTAATATTAAACAAAATTGTCAATTCCTAAAGTAACATTAACTATTATGTTAAGAAAAAAGGACTTTAAATCTTTGAGTTTTGCCAGTCAGACTTTCACTAGATGTGCATTTTTGTACTATCTACAAGTTTTTAGTGTTGCATACAGAGGTATTTGGTGTGGGGTCTTTCCTTCCATGGTTCACCTTCTATTTTTTTTCCCTTCAGGGTACAAAACCCCTATACAAATACAGCCTGTTCTAGTTCATGGTCTTATTGAAAAAATACCTTGGGTTGTCAGATTAAAGGTAGTGAAGTACAAATATTGATTGAATTGGCAGTATTCATAATGTGAGTTTTAATATTCAATGAAAAATGAATTAGAATATTCTGTGAGCAGAGTTGTACGCAGTGGCTCCACATGGTGGAGTTAGTGTACTTTATGTTTTGAACTGATCAGACAAAGTCTAAACATGGTCTTGCTGCTGTGGAACTTTCACAATGTGTTTTTGTTTAAAAGAAGGCTCAATATTTAGAAAGTCATGTTTTACATTTGCAACAGGGACTAAGAGAGACAAAACATCCCTATACTTTTGTTTCCAAGGAGGGTTTTAAAGAATTACTTCTGGTTGAAGGTGCTGCTGAAAAAGCTATTCCCTTGTTGCCTCGTCTCGTTCCAGTCTTAAAGGGTGCATTGGTATGTCTTGTTCTTCATGCAGAGATTTTAATGGGTTTGATTTTTTTTTTTTCTTCTGCTGGTGAGAACTACATGGGTTATATTAATGTAATAAATCTATTGGTTTGGGCTTTTGGTTTGGGGGGTAGGAATGATTTCCCTTTCTGTTGTTAACCCTCCCTTGGTTTATTAGTTAAATATGTCTTTAAATATAAATTAAGATGGGCAACTATTTGTATAACTACGTGATAGTAGGTATGCAAGAATTTTATGAAACTGTTCTCTTAACAGTTTTACTATAAGCAGAAATATATATATATACTTGTATGTATAAATATTT